>BMAO01033417.1:0-251748 GCA_019973975.1 Trichonephila clavata
AATATCACAGATATAAACACAAATACATGAAAAATCCTTACTTGCATAAGACTAAACCACACTTTTGACAATTTCTTACCAATAGCCAGAGAACGAGAAATAATTGAATTCTGAAATTCAAACATTCTTAAGAAGTTAGAGTATCACATAAAATCTATAACCCTACATTACACGAAATAAATTCTTCTTTGAAACTGTTCGAGACATTTCCAAAAAAGGGCCGAACCATCCAATTAAATCACATTGATAAATCGACTGAGATACCGAAATTAATTAACAGAAACAGATTAATGCTAGAAAATCTCACCCTCTTCCAAGCATTCCTCTCCAAACACAAACCTCCTTTTTAAACAACAAAAGCACTAAAGCTAAATTACACCCTTATTGGAGAACTTTAATAATGACCGAAAAGCAGCATTTCTCTTAACTTGTCAGAATTTTCCCAAGTTTATCGATCTCCAGTGACATCTTCACCTCGCTAATCCTCCAACCGAGTGAAAAGCGGTGAAAAAGCCAACAGAAAATCATCCCTCCCCTCTCAGAAAATCCCGATGACAAGACAACAAGAACATCCCCTGGTACGAAAGAAGAAAAAGAACAAATCGAGAAGAGCGATACTCGCTTGCTGGAGATGAGATTCAATATGACATCATTGATAAATTACCCGTAGCGCCGTTGTCGAGGAGCTTTCCTTGTACTGCAGAGTACAAAGATGTTGGGGAAAAGGTTTCAACCTGGCGGGGTTGTTTAAAGCACCTGCGAATATGGAATGGGTTTTCCTGGCGGATGGAAGAACTTTTTGTTGTTCTAGGAAGCTGTGATAAAAAAAGCAGCAGTATGAGACAAAAGTTTGTAGAGTTTTTGCGATAAACAGATTGAATGTGGAAGTATGTGTGATGCAGCACTATTTGAAATAGAACTGAAATATTAACGCTGAAAAAGCTTCATATTAACATTTTTTGAATGTTTATGTTTTGGTATTTTTTTACTTACGTATAAATATGTTCTTTTGTTGTTGTTGTCTGAAACCGTATAATCTCGTTTGTGTGGTTTGGATTATCTTGTATATAAATTTCAATGTTTTTAATTTAATTTAATTTAATTTAATTTAATTTATTGAGATTTATACAAATTCATACCGTTAATCGCATCGTTCCAAAATTTTGCAGAGAGCTTCACTGATGTTTCGTAAGACCAGTAAGCCTATTTTCACCATCCTCAAAATAAGTAAGTAATTCCGATTTACTTTTATTGAGTTTTTTCTACTCCCAGGTTAAAAAAAAGAGATTGAATGTATGAGTGAAGGGTTGCCAAATGCCGCGATATGCAACCAATAGTGGAAAACTGTTCTCGCTTGTTATTAGAAAACGATTACAGCATTTGTCGATAGATTTTGATTTGGCAATGTTTATATAAGAACGAACTTTGAGAAAATCGATTCCCAAAAAGGTGTTTTTGATAAAAATTCATCTCTTTGAATTAAAAGGCCAACAAACTTGAAATTTGGCAAGCGTGTTTTTCTTCCTTTTTGTTGAACAGTGATCTGCCAGGAAAACGTTTTGCGGAAAATGACATCCAACAAATGGGGAAGGGGTTTGGTTTGTTTTTGATTAAAATTCCCGATTTCGAGCTGTTACCCTTATAGACTTGAAATTTGCAAGTTTATTTCTTTTGTTGAGTAGAGATCCGCTGTAAATGGGTTTTGAGGAATTCAAAGGGTGCGTAATGGGGTGTGCGTATAAGATAAGCATATTTTATTTCAGAGATTTAATTCCTGTTCATTTTATATCAAAAGGTCAGGGCTGTATAAAAATGTTTTTGAATACAATCGAAAGCTTAATGCTAAGACAGGTATCAATAACTTAAACATATATACATGTATAAAGAGAGAGAGAGAGAGAGAGAGTTTTTAAATGTATATATACATAGTATTAATGTTATTTTATCAAAATTTAATAATTTTAGGCGTTACTGGTATTGACCATTGCCCGGGAATATGTTTTGCAGTCTTCACGTAGTAAGTCTTTATCTAATAGTTTTAACTTTGATTTAAAAATATTTTAGTAATTATTACAGGCTATAATATTATCGTTTTACATTAATAGATTATGGTTTTATTTATAATAATAGTTAAACTTCTATAGAAATTTCTTGCTCTTTCCCTATGGCCCAGAGTATTGGCAAATTCTGATGAAGGTTGGCTGGCCGAAAAACATTGTTTAAACTGCAATCCTGGTTCCTAAGGCCAGGAATTTGCTCTAGTACTACTGTGGCTCAGACTATTATATCATGACTATAGTTATCTTAGGTATATAACTATTTTTTGTATATTTTTGTAATATATATATATATATATATATATTATGAGTGTGTGTGTGTGTGTAGTGTTTCAAATAAACACCAAGCTTTTTTAAAAAGTTTTTATTCAGCGAGCCATCTATACGTCTGTCGCTGAGAGAAAAAGGACACCAAGTGAAATCTAAGCCGTATTACCACTTATGTCCAGATGTGTTAAGTACCCTTCTTAGTTATGGGTTATACTTGAAAGTTAAGGATGATATATGGGGCTATAAAATTAATGATTTGGGATTAGAAGTGTTCTGTTTGGACCATCTGTTCGGAAAAATAATTGGGTGTTTAATTTAAGACTTGAAGGAGTAACGGAAATTAAAAGGTAAATGTAATATAGGGAATTTAATTTTAGTTCTAATTTAATTATCCTTACACACACACAAACATATATATATATATGTCGTGAAATACCCAGCGAAACGGGTGGGTAACGGCTAGTAATTATTTTTCTCGCTTTATAATCATGCTGATGTGTGGAAAAAGTTTCTCAACTCATGTTAGTATGACTCATGTTTCCATAAATCATAAGTTTTCAAAATATGTACAGTTTCTTAATTAGTCAGTTACTTTGGGACAATTTTTAAGAACCCATTTCTTTTGCTTTCCATTTAAATTATTTATGGTTTCATATATCATACTAATGGACTCAATTTGGTTAATTGTGTTTAAATTGAAGACACCATAACAGAATTAAAAAAATATTTAAAAGTTGCAAAACAGAAAAAAATGGGACTAATTCTAACACTTGTATAATATTTCATATTAAATAAATGACTTTACTAAGTGATTCTAATCTAATTCTAAGAAACACTTCTCATAATTGCATTCGGATCCCATATATGATTCTCCAATTTTTATAATTAGTAAGTTGGTCTTAATCTTTTTAATTCCATTTTTCCTAATGGTTAAGAGTAATAAATATTTCAACTGACTCCAAATCGAAAGGCCAAGGTTCAAGAGTAAGTCATGAAAACATGGATGGAAAAGCGACAAAAATTTGGCAAGAAGACTGGAAGAAATGTCATGTTTTCTTAAGATTATATTTCTATCATTGATAAATTAGACTAACATTTGCTTTTTGTTTGGCAATTACTTAAAACTGTGTAATCGAATAAAATGAAACTGTGTGCAGATTTAAAAAATAAAATTCATTTTGTTTCATCGCGTAAGAATTTTTTTTATAATTGTGAAAAAACTTTTCAAATATCATTGTGAAAATTCTTTTTGGAGAATTTTGGAAACACATGGGAAGAAAAATTTTATCCTCAGTAATAGAATGTTGTGTGGTTCGGGGAAATTTATAATGAAAGGATTTCTGAAGAAACTAAATGTGTTTTTTCCGAACTTTTATCTATCGCAAAATCCGGCGTATAACGCGTATATACTTTTAGTAGCCTGTTTTAATTTTTAGGTATATTCGTATTTCATAAGGTATGTCATTTTTTATACCAAACAGTATTTCGATATATGTATAAGTCTAACTATTTTATGTTCATCGTTTTTTAATTTTTTTTAGTTTTTAATTGTTTCATTTTGTGGCGGATCTATACGCGTCCTTCCACTAATCCTTTTGGGAATTCTTTTGGGTCAGTAATTTTAACCAATCTTCCCCTAAAAGAAGAAAACGTGATATGCAAATAAAGTTTAATATATTTACCTTCTTCGCGTGTTTAAGAGTTAGTGAATTGTGAGTAGATAAGAAGTGAAGTGTATACGTAAACAAAAAGTAGAAAGTCAGATGTTTGGATAACAAGAAAGTGATACGATTAGCTAACCAGAAGTGTTAAAATCAATTTAAATTAAATAGAAGACTGCATGAGTTCAGGTACTGTGAACTTAAATTGAGTTAATGTTTAGAGTGTTAAACTAATAGTGCGGTCATTAAATACGTAAGCTCTGTGTTTAGTAATATTAAAGAAAGAGCGGCAGTATCGAACATATTCTTCCCAAACGCGAATCTCGTCTCTCTCTCTCTCTCTCGCTCTATTACTGATTTAATTTATCTTATTTAGAGTGTTATTTGTGTCCGAATTGATTATAGTGATAAATAAAATAATTGGAATTCATGTCGTATGATCCTTTAGTTCCTTCCACACCTTTAGCTGGGTCACAGGTAGAAAGGACGTAAACGCGTTTTAATTTTTTAACCCGCGTATAACCTTAAAAATTTCAATACACCAGATCTTACAGTATACACCAGATCTTACGGTACTTTTTTTAAAAAAGAAAAATTGTAAAAAATATATTTTGTGCATTTTTTATATCTATATAAACACATTTACAGCTATACAAATATTTAGATTGAATAATTTTATAGATTAAAGTTTAAATAAACGTCTCTAAATAATGCTTTTTTTAAATTTAAAATCAATAGAGATGCATAAATATTTAAATTCGTACACTTAAAATTTGAAGAATTAGTTTAATGTTTAAGCTTTTTCCCCAGATAATTTTGTTTCAGAAAAATATAAAAATATCCACTAAATGGAAATTAAAATCTTATAAATCCTAATTAAATACTTTCAGACCTTTGAGCGCATAGCTATGTTACATCTTTATCTACTAGTTTTCCCATGCTAAGTATTCTTAAATTCTAATTTACATATTTAACATGCATTACATTTAAATCGCTCGAGCTTATTTGAAATGTTCTGAATTCGCAAACAGGTCCTTTACTGAATAATGAACTATTTAAATACATTTCAACACAATTTCAAATAGTGAAGATTAGCCAAGTGTGTAACTAAGTTATGGTCTAGAGATTCATTCTTCGTTATCAAACAAAATTTAATTAAACTAAATTTCTATTTACTTAAAGAATTAATAATTTCTAACTAGTAAATTTAAAATTAATTATTGTATGCTTTCCAATTAATAAATGTATTAAATGTCTTTATTTCACTAATTTTAGTTTTAGTATAAACAAAGGAATTATTAAAGTCATGATGTTGGAGTTTTTATGTCTTGAGAATTATTACAAATTAAACAGTAACAACGAAAAAAAACTGAATGAATTGTGTGAAAACAAACAAGAAAGAAAAACAATTATTTTTGAGACGAAGTTTATATGATTTAAAATTCATAAGAGAGAAATTTTCTATGCACGCATACCATATTGATATACTCCTATAAATTATTATGATGCATGCAATTTTAAAAGCAAATTAAATAAATAAATTTATAACTTTCTTAGTTTGTTATTTGTTAAGGAGACAGGTATGCTTTAAACAAAAATTTTTAAGTTAATGATTTTCATAAATGTTTAGTTGCCTACTATATGTATGTATGATGTAAAACAGATTTTGTGCACAAAATTTCATAAAAAGCTAACCATTTAATTGTTTGAGGGAAAAAACTTGAAACTTATGAAGTGATTTTAAAATGCTACTCCTCTTACAAAAATTGACACACACATATGAAATTTGATTTACAAGTACATCCAATTACGTGTAACTCAAAAGTTGGTATTGGTTTTGTGATAACATGATTGGTATTCTTACAATACATTTATGAATGCTTAGTGAAAATTCCTTAAAAAATGTGTAAATTCTAAATTCAATTATTTTTTTTAAAAAAATAAGTATTGCTTTAATTTAAAAATGCATACTGACTTTTGTTCCATGTAGTATTAGCAACGAGTGAAAAAGTTTTCCAAGTATTAGGCACAATAGAAAAAAGCCTTAGCATGGAAAGTATGGAATATCGTTTTATTTCATATTTCCCCACTATAATACTATTTATACTTAATAACTACCAACTTATTCTTATAGTCACAAAGATTTTAAAGGAAAAAGCATCTGGTGGCCACTGTCGTAGCTTGTCCTGAGTGGGTCCTGTACCAAAATTCCTTGTGGGGGCCCTTTTTTGGAAGAGAAATAAAAGACACTTTCTTCAAAGTGTCTGAATATGACACATTTTGAGACCCTTGTAGCTTGGAGGGGGGAAGGGTCCACGTATCACTGATACGGTGGTAGCTACGTCCCTGCTAGGCCATATTTTTAATTATTTTTCTTTCCTGATTAAGTATAAATTAATCCAATCCATTAATCAATATTTAGGAACTGTTTAACTATTCTGAGTGATTTTTATTTTAAATCAGCAAAAGCATGGAAAAAAATTATTATTGTTGTGTTATATTTTTAAAAACCAAGCACATATTTAATGACAGCGGACATTAACATTAACACAGACATAAATATTATTAGGTATGGAATAAGTAAATTATTTATACTACATATCCTTAAACAGAATCAAAATGATTATTTATGCTACATATAACTTAGAACAAAATTTTGTATACGTAAGTCTTTTGTTTAAATTAAAACTATTTCGAAAGCTTGTTAGTAATTAAATACAACAAAAAACTTCAATTATTTTCAAGTAGTCCAGAAATCCGAATCTAATTCATGTTCAGGGCAGTGGCGTAACGTACACCCCCGCATTGTGGAGGGAGGGCCAGGGACTTTAAGGGGCCCAAAACTTGACTGATTCTAAGTACATATTTGGGCTTAGGGCCCTAAACTTGAGTTTGCAGGGGCCCCTAATATTCTCCGTTACGCCACTGGTTCAGAGGCATTATTCTCGCTTCGGAGTTTATTTTATTATGAAGAAGAAATTATTATATAAATGATAATTAATATCCATCTCGGTAGAGAAATTCAGAATGCTAGGAAAATAAAATTATTGCTTAATTTATTATGAGATCAAAAATGTAGACCCATTTTTAATTTTAATACCTAATTTTACAAAAAACAAAAACAAAAAAAAACAACAAAAAAAACCACCCAATCAATATGTAGAATTATTTTTAACACTCAGCTATAATTTAACTTAGACGTAAATTAGGAAGCTATATATTTACTTCTTCCCAATTTTTAGTGTTACTTGTCCCAGCGCTCAAAGTTAATTAAAAAATTACTGAAAGAAAAAATAGTTTAAAGTGAATTACTAAGTTTAACCTAAAGTTTTTCGGGGACCAAAGTTTAATGTAAACTTAATGTAGATAAAACTCTTAAATGTAAGCTGATATTGTTCGAATCAAAATCACTTTTAAAAAAATTAAAATGAACGCAAAAAAGAAAACTTATCAGAAAGTTTTAGAATGCAGTTTATAAGTGTATTAAGTTAATAACAAAGTTAAAGAAAAAGTTAAAAAAAGAAACTTGATCTCATCAAATGCGACGTTTTATCATTTTGTTGAAAACTTTTGATTTGAAAAAACATTTGTTTCTTTTTTTTTTTACCTTTATTTCAAAGTTTACATCAAAAGAAAGGGAAAGTTATCACTTTGTTGTTGCTTTTTTACCGTTACCTACAAATCAATTACATCACCTTTAAGTTAGAGTGGTTTAGTTCAACTTATTATAGTTTTTTGTTGATCTTACATTAACATTTGAATTTTTTTCTTCATTACAAAGGAAGATTTAAGGTTAATTCTAATAAAAAAAGAGACTGGCGTTATACATACATACACATACACACATACATGTAAACGGCAGTTCATTCAATGGATAACTACATTAAACACTGAAGTTTTGGATCAGAACCTCGGAATTTAAAGTACCGTAAAATCTGGCGTACAACGCGCACCTATACTTTCAAGCTGCAATACATTTAATTTTTAGGTATATTCGCCAAAATCGCGCCCCCCCCCCCTTTTTTTTTTACGAAGAAGCCTGAAATATACGTTCGCAATACTCTTATGTTTTGAAGTCATTTATTCGAGGTATTAGAAAAAAAAATTCGAGCTTTAGAAAAAAAATAGCATACTTTAAGAACTGCAACCCTTTAAATTCATAAGAAATGCCATTTCTTTTAAATGAACCGCATTTTGATCTATTTATAAGTATAATTCTTTTCTATGTTCCTCTTTTTTTTAATTTTTATTTTTAAAGCTCTTATTTTTATATCCGGCGTATAACGCGTACCCGTACATTTCGGTCTTATTTTTTTTGTGTTAAAAGTGCGCGTTATACGCCAGATTTTACGGTGAATATATAACAGTTTAAGTTATACCAACCAATTAATAAAAATAGTTAATTAAATGTATTTCGCATGAAGACATTATAAAATTATGTGTAATAGAATCTGTTCGATTAAGTAAAAAGCAATAAAATTTTTGTTTTCTTTATGGGATATACCTGTTTTCGTAATTTTACTTATGAGACACTTGTAAAAAGTATTTAAAAGGAATGTTCAGATCAATAAATAAAGTACAGTATTTATTCACCTTCTAGTAATATATCCTTATCTAAATATATCATCATCCATCCTTTGTACATCCGTGAACCAAGCACTTTATGGGAATTCAATTTCAACGGCGTGACTGACCGTTGGTCAAGCACAACCATTTATAACCACGAATTAGACAAGAGTAACATTTGCGTTAGTGATAAACTAATTAGGGAAACATCAATGATTACTAGCATCGTAATTCGCGCTATGTTATTCATTTGTATCAATGTTGGTAAAGGTCACCTTGAAACGAAACTCTATGTAAACATAGTTTATTTACTTTGAAATTGCAATTCCTGCTAATGGATTTACTACTGATAGACTTACATTATCAAACAATTCATTAATTTATAAATAGAATAATCTTATTTATGCCGTTTTTTTACAAATCATTCACCGAATACAATCATATTCTAATAAGTGTATATCTGGATACTGAATAAACATAATTCTATACATAAGGCAATTAATTTTACTTTTTTAAAATTCCTTATTTCAGCAAAATATATACATTTGGATGTCTACATTATCACCCCTATTGTATATGGGTATGGTAATATACACATCATTTACACCGAACTCTTTTTTACAGTCTTTTTACGCGATTTTGAAATAGCACGGTACACAAATTTAACGCATAATTTTTTTACACGAATTTTTTGCTCTGGCAGAATCCCAAAAAAATCTTTGATGAGAATGATTTGATCGAATTCATGGCAGTTTATGATAATAAAGAAGTCAATAATAACGAAGTCGAAGGTGAAGTTCGGGTTTTAACAGCTGATTTAATTCGCGAGGGCTTCAAATTTACTACAAGTATGGAAAAACACTTTCCGTACTTGATCCTACTATATAGAGCGTGCATTAAAATTTCAACGTAATATTAAGTTTTGTGTAGCAGGATATCAAGAGTTATGTAAGCAACTTGTGAAACCAAAAAAATAATAATAAATAAACAGCCACTAATAACAGACTTTGTAACAACAAAAGAAAACCAAACGAAGCTGTTAATAACGAACGAAACTCTTCATTTGAATCAAAACTGACAGTTGTGCTAGACATTGTAACACATTTACTGATAATACAATTTTTGATCCAGTTCGTGTGTGTGTAATAAATGCTCATGCTTGTTATCAAGTAGGGATGGATAGTTGTTAGTTAATATAGTTTTTTTTCCCTAAGTTTAATTAAAATTTTTATATGTTGTATGTCCTATAGACTAAACTTTTACTGCACACAAATTAAATTTTTTTTTTGTAGCAAAAAATGAATTTTTTCCTTTTCAATACGTAAGATGGGTTTTATTATTACTTTTTTGCACCGTTTTTTTGGGGAAATATTTAGAAATTTTTTCATCTTTAGCGATTTTTGAAAATTATAGAATATAAACCTTTAAATTTACCAAATGTCGAATGTATTTTTCTACATGAGTTTTTGTTTTGCACGGTTTTTTAAAGAACGTATCTACCGAGAATAAAAGGAGTTGAGAGTACTTAATTTTAAATTTAATTTCCTTATTATTTTATAATATTTACTTTACATTACAAAAATATTTGGTACATTAATTGATATAATTCTTGATAAAAGATATTTCAATAGGAAGTAACTCAATAGCTATTTATTTGTGAGTACAAGAAAGTAACAATGATTAATCGGCGATTTCTATCCTCTTTAACTAGGGTTTTCTTCCTTCCAGCGAAATTTGCACTTAAAGCTAGAACAATGCCGCACTGTAAAAGAACATTACCGAATAACATATAAATAGTCAACGAAGTAGGCGAATAAAAATAATGATGAGTGATAAAAGATAATGGTACATGCTTGTGAACGATATTGTTACATTAATTCGTGCCAGAACCATATTGTCGTAGACATTTTTTACGGTTTAAGACTAAGGAGAATTTATATTTTGTGCAGTCTGAGGGGTTGCATCTCATTCAGATGAGTGGTAATTGATTCTTACCCTTTAGCTTGTCTTGTCTGCATATCACGAACTCATTTCTACCGTCAAACTAAATAAAAGTAAATTGTTACAATTTCTTTCCTTCTTTCTTTCCTTTCTTTTTCTTTTGTGTTTGTACTAATTTTGAGCTTGATTTAGCGCCTGCTTCACCCATGTTGCGTTCGGATCATCCCCGGAAATTTAATGATCAACGCAAACCAAACTTCAATCCCCCTGAGGAGAAGGTAAAGTGACAAAATGAAAGTCCTTTCAGTGATTTAGGAGCAAAACGATGTCAAAATTGTTTTTAAAACCAAATACATTAGCTTTTTTAAATAAAAAAAAACCTAATTAATTAAAAATAGCAAATACAACTTTTTAAGAAAGTAGTTAATTTCTCATGAGATTATTTGAAAAATTCTAATGATTCATCCAACATTTTTAAAGGCAAACCAACCCGCTTTTTCTTGACAAATATTTAAAACTAAGCATATGCTGAAACTTTCCTTAATACATTACACAAGAAAGCCAAAATCATCTTCCACAGTTATGAATCAATACGTATATACATAACAAAACTTTGGCAAAAGAAATTCAATTATGCCTGATATGAACAAGGATATATTCTTTAAAACAAATTGAAAAAAAAAAAATTAAACACCTATAGCTTCGCTTCGCACACCACTCATCTTACGAAACAGCGCCGACATACCATGCATAATAAAGTCCAAGTCCCACGTAAGGAAATAAGACAACCACAAGAATGAAAAAAAGAAAAGACCATGTAGCGGAAAAAAACACAAACCACACACAAATACATCATCAAAAACCTTTCTTGGAAGAATGTCGTATAGTAGCATGACAAATGCGATGTCGTAGGACATGAGAGGACGGGATACTTGGACAGCATATTCTCTTAAGTAAAAAAATAATGCTAGATGGAACCAGGAATCTTATCTATCATATCCTTCGTACAATAAGGATAGTAACAAGGACATCGAAATGTGACGAAATATAATCTGTTTCCTAGACCACCTCTCCTACACTTCATCTATCTTAGTCGAATTAGAACGTCATTTTTCTTAGGTGCTAGGTGACGAGCCTCACACGTTCTTTTTTCCATAAATAACATTTTCTGTGGGAAGAATGGTTTGATGTAATCCTTGTTGTATTTTTGATGGAAGAGAACGAAACACGCGATCTTTGTGTTGGTGTTTTTGAGTTTTTAGAATATGCGAGATTAATATGGTTCGAAATATTCGAAATGTAAGTAGTATAGATGAGTTCTCCCGCGCTTTTGTGAATAATCGTTTGTTTATTTCTTTTGCGATCTTGTCAGTTCTCGCGCACGAAACAACACTTGATAGCATGAACTGTAATAAGATATTGGTGTCTTTTTTATGGGTGATAATTTATGGGAGCTGGAATCGGAATCCGTTATTTTCTTTTATTTGTTGAATTTATACAAATAAAAAGTTTCGTATATTTGAAACTTTTGACAAGTAGAATTTCTTCATAGCGTGAAAAATATTTATCATCCATATTCATAAAAAATGGCAATTTACTATTAACTTCATAAATTTTTATTTATAACTTTAAACCCAATTTTTATTTTACAAATTTAATGCTACTTAAAATCCTTCTCTTCTTTTAAAATTCTTTTACAAAATGACAAGAATAATGAAAAGTTTTCAACAAGCAAAAATTTTTGAGGATCATTAGTGTATTTTGATTATTGCAAAATTTTTATTTATTTTATCTAAGAGAAATTGTTTTTCTAGAAATTTATTAAAAGCTTTTAACTATTACTATGAGAAATCATTAAAGGAAAAATAACTTGATAGATAATTAGGTGATTCGATAGTTCTTAGATAATTTTCATCGAAATTATCCAAGCGATTTTACTAGAAATTTATGAAAAGGTTTTAGCTATATTACTTTGAGAAATCATTAAAGAGGAAATATTTCGATAAATAATTAGATAATCCGATAGTTTTTAGATAGTTTTCATCGACATTATCAAAGCAATTTTACTAGAAATTTGTGGAAAGGTTTCATTACTTTGAGAAATCCTTAAAGAAGAAATAGTTCGATAGATAATTACGTAATCCGATAGTTCTTAGTTAATTTTTATCGAAATTGTCCAAGCAATTTTACTAGCAATTTATGAAGAGGTTTTAGCTTTACTATGGTTTATGAAAAGGTGTTAACTGAAAAATCATTAAAGAAGAAACAATTCGATAGATAATTAGATAATTCAATAGTTCTTAACGGATTTTTAGTCGATATCATCGAAGCGATTTCGCTAGATATTTATGAAAAGACTATTACTTTGAGAAATTTTAAAAGAAGAGGTAATTTGAAATTATCACTTACCGTCCTCCTAAAGCGGGAAAATGTGGAAATGGAGGCGGGAAATTAGGAATAATTGAAGGAGACTGCATTCGACCTGTAAAAGATATGGAAGAACAACTGTGAGCAATGAATCATTCAAAATTAACAACAAAAAAAGAATTAATCATCTATTTAAAAAACATATTTAAAAATTCCTTTCTAAAAGTATAAATAAATCTATTTAATTTCGTCGAACTAGTTAGAAATTTATTCTCGCGATTTTCAGCTATTTAATAAAAATAAAATAAAATAAACCATCTCCCAATTAAATTTAAATTGAGATTAAAAATTTATATTCTTTCACACGTAGGCGAATAAAACTCATTTTATTCATCAACAATGTATCATCTTGTCTAATGAATCTCTAATCATGTCCTATTTAAAAAAGTAACAAATTATTCCTATTGGTTGATGGTTAAAAGCTATTTAAATCTATAAAATACGTAATTACAATATTATGCAAAATAGCTCGGTAATTAATCACCACGAATAATTTTCAGAATAGTTATATACTAAATGGGGTCGATTCATCACTAGAGGGCGCTGCGATCGTGACCATAATCACGTGATTAAAAACGTGTGATCATGTAAACAAATAACAGTTGATCGTATGACACTTGTGGTTGCGCGCTAACTTTCAAATTTGCAAACATTATTATTTTATATTCTTTAAATTCTTTTTAGTACTTTAAATATTTTTAATATATTTTGTTTTGTTTAAGAAAAGGGACTAAATATATGTAGTTTTAGTTTATAGTATTAGATTTAAGTTTAGTTTATAGTTCAATCCTTTGGCTTCGAAATTTGTATACTTTTAGGCTTAGTAATTATTTTTTATTAGTGCCCGCCACATTGTGATTTAAATAATTCTGCAGCGCTCTATTGAACAAATTGCTTCTGGAATTTGGAGAAATCATCTACTGTCACAAATTATGATGTAAGCGAATTTTGCCGGGAAAAATTCGTGCAGACTGTAAATAGGGAGTGGCTCGCCAAAACAAAGAATTGTTTTGACTTAACTATAAATTGTGTCCCGTTAATTGTTACATAAATCTCCATACACATTTCCCTGTATTTGTTACTGAGTTCCATTTTTTATTTAATTTTATGTTTTCGAATTTTTAGATATGTTTTCTGTATGATCGCTCTTTTTGATTGTTTTGTCTCTGTGTGTTACTATTTCTGTTTACCTAACACATAAAATTCTCCTGTCACAGTGTTTGTAACCAAACTCCTCCGAAACGACTAGACCTATTCTTATAAAATCTTGTGCGCGTATTCAGTAAGTCTGAGAATAGGACGTAAACTATTTTTCATTCCGATATTGCAATTAGTTGAGAAGATATTAATTAAAAACCTTAAAATGCGTAATTGTTTTACCCCTGTGTGTTTCTTATCTCGCCGTTTATTTCGCTTGGCGTCGAAAATCGGTTTCGCCCCAAATATCTGACTTTTTTTCTTTTCCACCGTCCAAATCACCCTGCTCATGGGTTACAATAGCAAAATGGGTATCTATAGCAAATCAAAAATCACCAAATTTGGCGATTGAAATGGTTTTTTTTCTCTCCATTTGTGACGGGTCTATCCGCGTCAATCTTCCATTAACCCTCTTGGGTAACTTTGGGGCCAGCAATTATTCTATTTCACAGCCTCCTCGGGAAAAACACGAGATAGTGATATGCTAATGAATTCGACTATATAAAGTCTAAATTTAGTAAGAAAGCAGTAGGAGAAGGAATTGCCAAACTAGTTGTAAGTATCATCTACGGATCTCTCCAGCGAGCTTAGCACGTATTAGATAGTAATTGATATTGTTAATCATTGAAATAATTAAAGGGATTATAGTTAGTACCAACCGGACGTTAATAAGCGTTCGTCTCCTTTATCAATTCTGATAGCTGAGATCACTTAGTAGGGAATATTAGATTTAAAGGTTAGAATTGAATGTTAGAGTTGTGTATCAGGATTAATCTAGGGAATTGAATAATCACTCCAGGGTTTCTACTTGTAGTGTAACTTGTTAATAAATATTTGTAATTATGGCTTTCGTTGGTGATAATATGTTTCCTTCCACACCAGGCGCGTCGGGCAATGTGAACCCAGTCCAAGATAGGAATGGGGCACGACACATTTTTTGGACAAATCTTTAATTCAAAAATTCATATATTGCAGGTTTATAAAACAAAAATTTCTAAAATATTTGCGAAAAACCTTTTTTTACTTCATTATCATTATTTCAAATAAGTGACACGAGATAAATGAAACGGCTAGACCGATTCTTTTGAAATATTGTGCGTATATTCAGTAGGAAACAGTTGTTGCCTGAGGACTTGATGTCATACAAATCTATGGATGCAGTTTGCGATACCAACGAAGCTGTAAATTATCCAGCAGAATTTTTTAGCTCATTGGATTTGCCAGGCATGCCACCGCACCAATTACAACTAAAGGTTGGTTCTCTGGTCATTTTGGTTCGTAATTTGAACCCACCACGGCTGTGCAATGGCACTTGATTAGTCATGAAAAAATTGATTGAAAACGTTGTCGAAGCTAGCATTTTGAATGGCAAGTACCGAGAATAAGATGTATTACTACCACGATTCCCTATCATTCCCACAGATGTGCCAATTGAATTCAAACGAATTCAATTTCCAATTAGATTGGCATTCGCAATGACAATCAATAAGTCTCAAGGCCAAACGAAGTCTGTTTATGGCTTAGATTTGGGCACACCGTGTTTTTCACACGGACTATGTTCTCACATGGGTAAATCCTCTAGTTTGTTTGTGTTGTCTAAAGATGGACTCACTAAAAATATCGTACACTCCATTGCACTAAGAGACTTTTAATGTTATTTTTTAATTGTCATAATTTGTGATAGGGATGTAATTTGAAATTTATTAATTAAAAAAATAAAGGTACAGTGAATTAAAAAAAGGAATGTTTGTTGTTTTGTTACTTTTATAGGCCGTCATCGTTCACAGCTTTCCTTTCCTCTTTCAGTCATATACCACATCCCCACACACTTAAAATGAGTTAGTTATTTTTTGTTTGTTTACCAAAATATTAACAAGCAAAAATTATATCATTATGCTTACGCCATCGAAGTATATTTGTTTCATCTGTGTTAAATTTTCAATAACCGCTGAAATTTTTCCTTTTTTTTCTGCATATAAAATTACCTCTCTTTTCAAACTTGCGTCATAGTGAAATTGTCTTGTTGTTATTACCGATATTCTTTGATGTTTGGGCGATTAAAAGAAAGCGTACACAAAAATTAGAGCAGACAGCGATGTTTAGGATAGACTGAATACTAGAGGTAAACAGTGGAATGGCATAAGTTATCAATGCAAGTGACCAGAATGGACGGTTACATCATTCCTTTTGAAAGGGGTGGAAACTCAATTTCTCCCATTCAACGAATGATTTGCCTTCGATTGTAAGTCTTACCCTATTTTCGATAAGATTAATACTAGAAAAGTAGTGCGGCTTAGATTCGAGTAAATCAAGTATTTTTATAGTATTCAACATTAAAGTTCCTTTCTTTACTGTAAGAAGTGTAAATTGACTTATATTTTGTTGTCCATATTTTATTCGTATGATTTTCAAATTTCAATTTTGAATTTTTATTTCGATACAGCATTTCCTTCAAAGCCTTAGATAGTTTTGATTTTGTGATTCACGCTTTCTATTATGCGTGAAATTTGGGAGATAATAAAAAGATATTTCATACTATTTAAACTTACTTGATTTATCCTTTATTACATATATCATTAGATTCTTTCGCATTTATTGATCGTACATTTAAACTGAATGAATTACATTGCTAATGACGCTACCGGGGGCTAAACTGACAAACACTTTGAAATTGCTTAAAACGTCCCTATCAGTATTGTCAGTCAACAATATTGCGTATTTGAGTCGATTGTAAAATCAACAGAGCTGTTTCGTCACAACTTCGTGGAGCATCGTATTACCCGATTAATAATTTCCCTCTACTTTCACATGCCTATGATTTGAAAATAATTTTAGAGTTATTTCCCATTCAAGTATTAATTTAAATAGAACTAACAGAAATTGTAATAGAAGGACTATTATAATTAATATGGAAAGGGGTTTTGGAAAAAAATAGTAACCTACATGTTAAGTGAAGGATGGAAACATCTCAACACCTAACGGGTGAAAACGCTTGTGACGCGGTTCCGGCCACACCCTGTTTTTGAAGTGGAACTGTTTGTGTACATAGTGTGGGTAAAACAAAGAGCCTTTAGCAGTTTACTGTGTTGTGTCTTCTTGAGTCGTGTCAATTCATTTAGAGACACAGCTATCGACCACTTTGAGTGCTAACACTACACATTTATTAAAGTCTGAATTATTTATTTCCTTTTGAAAAAGGAATGTTAGACACATTAAAGTATAAAAGTGAAATAGAAAGATTGTTTATGCAAAAATACTAGCTATTACCCACCCGCTTCGCTGGGTATTTAATGTTGTATGAATATATACTGTTTATATATGCACATATAAATTAATGATACCTAAATCCCACCATTAAGCGCTCGATAATACTGAAAACCTTCTTGTAAAGGATGACCTTGATATAAAAAAAGACAAGATTTCTCTCTTAATTCTAATTTCTAAAATTTAAATCGTATATTATCCTTTACTCTCTCTGGTAACATCCTCGTCCACTGTAGATTTCTGCAAAATCCAATTTTAGTGGATCTCTACTCAACAAAATAAATACGCTTCCCAAATTCAAAGTCTAAATCTAAGGGCTCAAGAACGGAAATTTTTTTTTGAATAAGTCCTGTAACTAGTGGCGTAACGTACACCCCCGCAACCACCGTACTGCGGGGGGGGGGCAAGGCTTCTAGGGGCCCAAAGCCTGACTGACGCCATTGTCGTTGATTTTCTTAAAATTTGCTTTACATTTTTTAAAATCCAATTTTTAAGCAATTTTCCAATTGGCGATCTAACGTCATTCAAAATCAAAACGCGCATTAGACATCTTTAATCTAATAACCAAATCAAAAAAACATTTTTTTTTTTATTTGGTGTATCTCTGCGACGAGAGATACTTTTCCTTAGTGGGTTTTCTTTTTAAACCTAAATTACTAACAGATAAAACATAAGTCTGACGGAGAATCGGTTAAAATGCTAGGAAGATATAAAAATTCTCATCACTGTTATAATTATAGTATACTTTACGTTAGCTGTAGGCAGAAAAAAGACATGATTTACTTTTTAGCGCGTTTTTCACGCAGTGTAAAAAAAGCGCTATTAGGACACAAATTTCGTCTTTGTCTTCGTTCCATATTTTGTCGTACCTTTTCCTCAGCCAATAAGCAACCGATTGACCTCGGGTTTTCGGCATTGGGTCGCATTTGTGGCCTAGATGAGCCAAATCATTTAAATTTAATACTTTTTAATTTTTTTTTAAAAAAATTTTATTTTATTTTTTAAGTATAGTACTACTTTCTGTTAGTAAAAAGCTCATTAGTTGCATTATTGCAAAATACAACATGTGAAAAACGTGCTAAAATTACTTGGCCATGCCAATGATTGATATCTTGTTACGAATCATCAGGGTAACTTATTGGCGTTAGTCCCCCCCCCCCCGTGTTTCATTTTCAATTAGAGAAGTCGTAAATAACGTACATCTGTTAAGCTTTTTTCATGTAAAACAGTATTACGATATTTGGAAAAGGGCATAGAGAGTATTTTCAATGATTATTTATGAGTATTTTTTCAATCAAATAAAGCATAGTGAAAAGAAAGCATAATGGAATGTATCAGTTTTTTTTCTTTTTTTCAAAAAATCATTTTCGCATCATACAAAGAACTCTCCTTATTAAAGTTGTAGAATTTATGCTAGAATATAATCGAACTTTAGGTCAAGCTCATCTTGGGATTCAGAAACGAAGAATAAGGTAAGTGATACCTTTTTTCTTTTGTAAGAATTTCAAATCAAAATTACTTTACAATGGTTTGTGTCTTTCTTAGTGTATCCTTTTTATTCAAGTTATCGGGTTATCTGTCGACTGTTATGTTAGATTTTTCCCTTTTAATGTAAACACTACAAAATCTCTCCAATGTTATACGTTATTTACTTTGTTTTCTCAGACTCCAGTTGATTTTGTATTCAATTATAAATTTGCCTCCGAAAGTCTACGTACAGACGACCAACTTTCATATTCATGCAGATTGCTAGCTAAATGAAGTCTTTCTGAATCAATATTTATTACTTGAGAACGACACAAGTCGTGTGCTTCAAAAGTCTGCGTACATTAAAAAAAAAACTTTACGATAATGGATTGTAACTAAAAATTAATACTTTTTAAGCTATTTCTTTCTGTCTATAACACTTTCAACATATACGCAGGGATTCAACTTGCTTAGTTGTCTTTTTTGTGGTTATTTTGTTCCATTCTTCTACTATGACAGATTTGAGCATTTTCTTGGATGTTATTACGTTTTCCCTGATTATTCACTCGAGTAAATCCCATAAATGCTGTATTGAGCTTAGGTCTGGCGACTACGATCGCCTACGGGATTGGTTTGGGACATGTCAGAACCGCCACGGCTTCACAATGGGAGTCATTTGCTCGGTACCTTTGTGCTGCTGAAAGTAAAAATCATCACTCACCGCAAGTTTCTCAGCACTTTCCCTGATATTTTACTTCAATAAATTAAAGTAATCAATTTTGTACATTGTTGATTCAATATATTCCAGATTACTAGCCGAAAGGCTTCCAATGCACCCCCAAACAATATACCTCCTTCACTATGTTTAATAGTCGAAAAAAGATTCTCTTTCTAAAGATCTATCCAGAAATTTTTGCAGGCATATTTTTGTTGTTTTTGATGCCAAATTTCAAAACATATTTTCAATTGAATATATTACATTTTTCGAAGGGCCGTGGGTAGCCTAGAGGTTAGAGCATTGGACTCCAGACCGGAAGGCCTGGGTTCGATGCCCCCAAATGCCCGCCGAGTACACACGGAGAACGTGCTCGTTAAATCAGTGGGTCCGAACGGTGTTGCCATCTATCGTGTTGTACCGAGCAAAATCGCACTGTCACCTTCATGGGGGCTCAAAGCTTCGGCTAATGACAGGCGTAAAATCCTAGCCCTTAACCGCGATGAATTTCGTGGATCTTGAACTGATGTCACTGTCTATCAGGTGGCATAAGCAACAACAACAACATTTTTCGAATAATTGTGTGTCCTATTTTGATGTTTTTTGGCAAAGGTTAGCTCTTTTCACTCGAGAGATGAATGGTTTCTGGAGTGAAATTCGGCCATGTGATAGTCATCCTTTTTCAGTCCTCTTCGTTAAAGTGACACTTTTTTTGCAATATCTCAGCAATGCTTTTAGCTATTTGTGAAACTCATAGTCTTGTGAATTTATTTTTATGGAGCGTATTACAAAGCAAGGTGTTCTCGAAGTGATACTGCAGAAGAGCGGCAGAATCTTGGCTTGGACGTTAAAATTTTAGTTGATTTGTAGTTTATGAACACTTTTTGAATCAATGAATGTCTACTATTAACAGTTTCCAGCAATTGCTTTAAAAATTTCACCCTTTTCTGATGATCTTTGATGATTATTCTTTCAATAATTTTTTCTGTTACCTGCCATGGAATCACACAAGTTTTCAAATCGTAAATCCTAAATTAATCGTGAAAAAAGCTTATACATGCTTAAAAACACGATTCAGTGCAATTATTTTACAATAAAAGGTATTTAAAAACTCTGTTTTGTAAGTGTACGCAGACTTTTGGTGGGGGTGGTTGGTGATTATTTGAAAGTCATTCGTGTTTTTTCATGTTAATGTGAATTTTGTTGTTGTATGAATAAGGAAATTTTGAAGAATCTCTGACAGGTATGTTGGTTTTGTGACGCGAGATTTTAATAGTAATTATAGCATAAACACGTAAGATGATTTCAGAGACAAGTGTAAATTTAATATTATTTTGACGGCATGAGTAAAAGTTCATCATGTTCTGATTTTGCAATCCTTTGTATATATAAGATTCGGCTTGGGGCCCGAGATTTGACCTTGCGGGGGGCCCAATTATTTTCCGCTATACCACTGCCTGTAACCCTCTTTAAGAGTCGATTTCCGTTAAACCCATTCTTATATATATATATATATATATATATAGCGGATTTCAATTCAATAAAAGAAACATGCCTACTAAAATTCAGGTTAGCAGGTCTAACAGTTCAAAAATAGGAATTTATTTTTATCTATAAGGCCACTTAACCCCTCGCAATACCTCTTTGAGATCTATTTTAGCAAAACTTGTTTTTAAAGGAAATCGGCGCACTATAAGGAACATGCCTATTAAATTTAGAGTCTGTAGTTCTAATAGTTGTAAAAGGGGAATATTTATCTATAACACTCCTTGTGGGGTAGATTTTCGGAAACGCCCTTTCGTAGATGATCTCTACTTCATGAAAGGAGCGTACCTACCAAATTACAAGTCTGTGGATCTAATAGTTCAGGAGATATTGTCATGAGGGAGTGAGTCGCTTTTCTGCAGAATATGTATAGTTAATTAAAGCTCAGAAAATACTGTAGGTAATAAAATTATAATTTTTCAAGTTATCATAATTTAACTTCTTCTTGGTATTACAGAAAGAAATATAATGTTTCATATATAAATCAGAAGTAATAGAATTAGTATAACAAATATATTGTCGTTTCCTGCTCCAAAAGGTATGCTCTTCTGTTTAAAGAATACTCGGCGAATTATACAAATTGATAGCATCTTAGTATAATTCAATTGTATGTATAACTGAAGCACTTAATCACCAATTATTTACTTTTTAAAAAATTTAAATTCCCTTTTTTTAATGACATCATTATATTTGATTCTTTGAATACATTGCAGAACACATGATGCAGTTATTATGAAGATTTGTTAAAAAAGGGATTTAAATAACGACATGTCACAAATGTTTACTAAACCGAATACATGTGGAACTGAAACGTATTAGAATAAATTCTAGACGTAGACAAATGATTTTGAAACTGAATATTTCGTGTCAGTGAACGTTAAAAACAAAAACTGATTGAAATATGTTGCTATAACTCTTTCAGTAGCTATATTTAAATTATTACATTTTATTAAGTTAGGAAAACGAAACTTTTACAGATATTTCAGTTTTGTGAAGAACTTAATTCACAATTTTAATAATATTATGCAAATTGCTTGTTATTCGGTGAAGACAAATCAGAAACTTGCGTGTTCAAATAACGTCCACGTCAGCAGTATAAAAACCTGTTGACGTTGCGATGAAGGTAATTTCTTATGGTAGCAACATAGTAGATTTTAACAGAATAAATATTTAACGAATTAGAAGAGTTGAATACAGAACATAAGTTTTACGTTAGCCCAAACCAAAATAATCGAATAACTAGTTAAAAAGTGTTGCCATTCTGCAGTAACTAAATTACAATTAAAAGCTGGTTGCCACAGTTTCTTCACTTATATATCCCGTGTTATGAAGGTTGTCACAAGGTAACTTTAAAATACGACAGAAAATTCCTAGGTTTTCCACAAAGTATATTTAATTAATTTAATATTCTACAATTATCCGAAATTATACTTTAAATTACCTCTTAGTACTTTTACATGCTTTCCCGAATGCTTCTTTTATATTCACAAATACCGAATCGGGAGGATTAGTGGTATAAGTACTGCAGTTAAGGATTAAATCGTTTCAGAAGTTGGCAAATTTTTTGAAACAAAAAATTGTATAGTGGCCCGTCAATATATTTACAGAAAGGAGAATTTTGATAAATGCTAAAATAGAAGTTATAAATTATATCTTACAGGGGGGGGCAGTGGACCAACAGGGGATTCAACATTATCTAGCAGAGGACCAACTCCTATTGTAGAAATTATACAACTGTTTATACTCATTGCTCAAATTGTAACGCTGTAATTTACATGTATTATGTAATTCTATTTATTTGTCCCTTTTTTACGCAAAATTCGTTCTTGGTGCTGCTCTTTAGTTAAATTCATCACTAAAGCTGCATCGTGCAACACTTCATTATTAAAGTCTTCAGAGTTTGATAAATATGCAGCTCTTGCAACTTCCTGGAAAGTCAAGTATTTTGTTCCGTTGATTGCTAATAAATCTTTGTATGAGACAACGGTTTTCTTTTCACGCAACGATTCCAGTTCAGGCAATTGGTGCGTTATTTTTCTGCGAGAGTCTTGCAAAAACGTACAATCCCATATTTACGATATTACGTCAAACGAATTACATAGTACACAATTCAGCGCCTACGACACATGCGAAATAGGGTTGCCAACATGGCAAGTAATCTTGAACGTTGGCATTGGTTATATAATAAATTTATTACAGCAACACGAAAAACGTTTTACATTTTTAAATTAAACCATGATTTTAATGAGGATTAATAAAAGGATTTTTTCATGAAATTGAACTCATATTAAAGAATTGTTGTTTACTTATGATCACAAAACATTACTCAAGGTTTTCATTGTAAGAATAAATTTCTTTAACAGTTCTATGAAAGGAGATGCGATAGCCTTATTTCCATATGTAAAATTCCTTCAAGCAACGGGAAATATGCATCCATGTAAAAAAGCACATTATAAATCAACATGTAAGCATCCAAAGAGCTTGTATTGCTTTTACGTTGCAGTTTGTAATCTTTAGATTATTTAAAAACTATATATATATATTTAGACTCCTTCCCCCCTAAAAAATGAACCAAATCCTAGGTCTTAAAATTTTTATCGATTTTAATATGTAAAGAAATACAGGGTGTCGCAAAAATAGCGTCCAAACTCTGCACAGCCTGATTCCTAGTTAGGAGATCGTAAGAAATTCCCAGAAAACTGTATCTATACGGTCAATTTCTTACGAGAAAAACACGGTACCTGATGATGAATGAATGAAGATGTATGGCGGTTGATGAAGGAGTTCCAGCGCATTTCTGTGCTCCTGTACGTGATTGGCCGGATATGACATACTCCGGCTGTTGGATCAGACATGTGGGTCTGGTTCTATGGCATCCATGATCACCAGATATAACAGTGTTGGATTTTTTTTCTATGGGACAATCTCAAAGAATTAGTGTATCGAGACGTAGTGACTACACAAACGGACTTAGTCGCTCGTCTGCATGCTGCTTATACTTCGGTGGATACCTCGATGGTGCGATGAATGCACTGATCCATTCCATGGCGCGCTCGAACCTGCTTCGATATGCACGGTGGACGCTTTGAACATCTGCCTTTTGAAATATTTGCAAATAATGCTGTTTATGCGTCTAATATGGTGATTTTTCTTCGCATCGGTTGTGACGTCATACTTTGTTTTCCGTACTTTTCTCGTTAACTATGAATCAGACAGGTACAGTTATTCGGGCATTTTTTATGTACTTTCTACGCGGCATCTGGCTCTGCGAAGCTTGAGCGCTATTTTTGAGACACCAGTACAGATAAAAGAATCTTTAAAATAAATAAGCTCTTTTAAAAAACGGGAAAACAAAATTCTTCTTTCTTATTTAGATATGCATTGAAGAAAATAAGATCTGAATGTTATCTGAAAATACACTTGAATCGCAATCAACCTTTAACATGTTCACGTTGTATAAATTCTTATTGTTGGATACGATATGTACTTACTGAAGTTTATTCATGGGACAGTAAATGAGTAATTTTGTACAAAAGAATTTTCAAATCGGAGTATTATAATTGCGAATTCCTTATTCTTGCTTTTAGTTAAGTGAAATCCAATAAGATTGAAAATATTTTGTTTTAAAAAGGAACATGAATAATTAATTTAACTTAATGGCACCATTCCAAAAAACTGTCTTATAAGGAGTTGAATACATTTTCAAAAGAAAATAACCTGAATTTAAAGTGAGAGTATTTTTTTAAATGCTTTTCAAAGATGTTAATTTCTCTTTATGCTATAATAAATTTATAATGGTCACAAAGTCGCTCCGAATAGTGGCCAACATGGTCGCCAAGTCAAATTTATTCGCCAAAAATGATGTTAACTTAGATCTACGTGATACATGTAAATTACAGTTTTACAATTTGTACGATGAGTGTGAACAGTTGTATAATTTGTAGAATGGGGGTAGGTCCCCCCTTAGGGGGAGAGGGGTATCCTCCCTAGGGATTTATTTAAAAAAATACTGTTCCTTCAGAAAATGCTATATTTTTTGTGCTCTTTAACTTTACTATAACTATACATTAATGAATATGACAGTTATTGAAAATAAATATTTCATTTTATAAATAATTAAAGTTATTGCATGCATTATTCAGCTGTTATGGATCTGGATAATTAAAGTATGAAGAGCTTAATTCCGCAATAACCGGTTCAATATAAAATTGAGAAAAATTTTCTAATTAATGTATTTGATTCGCCACTCATTGTTTAATGTCAGCTCGTCCTCAAGTCTTTCACGCGAAAATTAATTCCGATTTATTTAATTCGCAATTAATCCATCCCATTGGTAAAATCATTACGAATAAAGATACAACCACAAAACTTAAATATTTAAATCCGCATTTCTCAGGTTTAGAGAAATGTTTCTCTCTTTACAGCTGAATGCTTCTGAGCTTAGAGTTCCCATTTTGAAATTCATCATGCGTTATAAGGAGAACTACTGCACTTTAAATCCCGCTCGACATAAAATTATTGCGATAATTCTGAATGTACTTCAGCCTTAATGCTGTGTCTGTACCTCTTTATATAAACAATTACGAGATTCTTCAATATTCTTGTTCCATTTTATTATTCTTAATCTTACTACATTGATTTTTCTAGTTCGTTCACCAGAGTTTAGATTCAACGTTCTCCAAACAAAATCAATGTCAACTACAATAGTAACAGGTGATATTTTTATATTAAATAGAAAAGTGCAAATTCTACAATCAAAATCTCAATAATATCAATAAAAACTCATACAATAAAAACAATATTTTGTTTTATATCGTTTGTAGTTGATGGATTTATTAACATCGGATTCTGAAATAACACAGCTATTTGCGACAGAACTTTTAATTTTAAGCCTCAAGGTCAAGTGAGCTGGCACCCCATTCTCTTACGAGTAAATTTCCACACATCCCGCCATTGTAAGAACTTCGCGCCTTGACACATTTTACTGCATCAACCCCTCTACATAGCGGGTCGTAAGATGCACTGGGATTCGAATCCATGACTGGAAATAAGCAACAACTGCCACAAGAATTTATGAAAAAAGATAAAAACTTTAAAAGTTCTGCTTGAAATATGCCTACCAAGATCCAGTCACAAACTAGCTGGGTGAATCATACTCAATATGAGTGGATATGACATGTGGATCTGTTTTTATGGCCAGATCACCAGATCTCAAACTCTTGGATTTTTTTAAAAGGGGTCATCTCAAGGAATTGGTGTTTCGAGACGAACTGACCACAAACGGACATCTGCATGATGTTTGCTCTTCGGTGGACGCTGCTGCAACGAGTGCACTCATTCATTCCACGATGCGCTCAAGCCTGCTTCGATATGCAAGTTGAACACTTTGAACATCTGCCTTTATTAATATTTGTAAATACTGCTTTTGTGTGATATGCTCAATATGGTGTTTTTTCCTTGCACCGACATACTTTATATTTCGTATTTTTCTCGTAAACCATAGATCGCACAGGTACAGTTTTTTGGGCATTTTTATGTATTCCCTACGAGAAATCTGGCAATGCAGAGTTTGGGCGTTATTAAGATTTCTCTACAGAGCCTAAGCAAACATTTTTGAAAAATTCACATTTTTTAGAGTTACTACCAATTGAAATAATCCGCGGATTTTGTTAAAATTTATCTAATCCAGTATTTTAAAATATGAATAAATCCACTTCTACATTTCAATAATCTTGGTTCAAGCTCTGCACAGATTCTCAGAAATACATAGGTAAAATATTATTACTCTATAGAAGTATTTTTACAAAAGGGGATTGTATGAAAATGTTATTCTTTAATCATTTTCTTAACAGAAAAAAATGTTTTAAAATAATTTTTTACTATAATTATATTTTAAAAGAATTCTATACATGTATTGTAATTCAGGTGACACTAAATATCAAAAAACTATTTGTTCATACGCATTTAAAAATTATGGTTTTGAACGTAGTCAGAGAGTTTAACCCTTCATTTTCCCCTTAGTTTATACAGAAGATAATATTTATTTTTTATCACAACAGCAAATAAATAACAGAAAAACTACATACTAAGAATAAATCTCTAAAATTTAAGACACTAAAATTAAATCTTCAAATGCAGTAAAATAGACACATAACATACAAAGACAACACATTATTTGCTATCTTTATCAAATGTCAAATATTTGCTCTTAGACATACTTATAAAAATATTGCAAACATAAACTTCCTACACATAGAGGAATAACTGAGTAAGAAATAAATGAATATGCAGAAGACATAAATAATCCCATCCGAAAGGAACATGTAACCAAGAAAAGTATGATTAATACTATTTTGTACATAATTCAAAACTACCACTTTGCGCAAGACAAATTTTTTTAGAAGAATACGTGAATAATTCCGGTTAAAATAATTTCCGTATCGTATCCAATCTAACACTCAATGAAAAATGTGCAAAGACCACCACACACAACAAACTATTAAAAACCCACCATCCTCTTTGGAAGCCAATTAATTATGCGACACTGTCAATTCTTCCCGAACTAATTTTTACAATCCCTGCGCAAAGTCACTGGAGTGACACTTACGCCATTTACGGTCAGAAACAGCCACTTACACCAGAAGCATCCTAATGGTTTCTTAAATTGCTTTTTCCCTTGCCTGTCGCAAAGAAGGCTTCTTCTGGAATTTCTGTTATTTGCTCGCGCGGGGGGAAGATGCTGCCCAAACGCCTCAGAACATTCCTTCACCGAAAATGGATTGATTTTCGTCCCTCCCCCACCCTACTTTGTTTATTTGGGGGGGGATAGAGAGGATAAGGTGTGCAAATGCAGGTAGAGACGTTTGATAAATACGCTTTTACCGAAACACGAGAGAAAACTCTCTACTCTAGTGTTCAAAAATAATAATGTCCAAGTTGTAACGAAGAATGTTGTTGTTGCATACTTGTATATATTGGGTTGGTATTCGCAATCAAACATTTCATGGCCTTCAAAGATTCATAATGGCTTACTTGAAATTTTAGTGGATTTCAACTCACTTAAATTGATTAATTTTGAAAAAAATTGGGAATCGATAGTGAGGGTTGAAAATTGAAAATTCCTCAGGTCATTAGAAGCAGCTAGTAATAAAATGCTAAATTAAATTCACCTGTTTTCGTTAACACTTTACGTTACTTTTTTTATAGAAAAAAAAAGGATACATTGGAACGAAGATTCTTTTTTAAATAAAATTCCTAAAAGACTTAGTGTTATTAGGTTTGGAGAAGAGGAAATGTAATTAGTTTTGCATTTCTTATAATGCACACCATGTTGAGTTAACACGATATCTAAAGTATACAAATCATTATATTTAATTCAGGCTTTGGTACTTCAGTATTACACCACGAACCAATTTCTTCAAATCAATAGACGTTGCCAAATGTGTGCTGCAATATGCATACAATAGTGGAAGGAAACCATTCCCGCGCATGTTTGAACACTATGACAGTATTGATTGGCGACATTTTTTTGAATTGGCGACGCTTTTGATTCGTCGAAATGTGTCGACGGAAAAAACTTGAGTACTAGAGCTTTTTATATTATTTTAATTAAATACCATTCTGATAGCAGTTGATTTTGATTTGGCATACTTGAATTATCATTAATATAAAGATATATAATGGACAATTCCTAACAGTAGAGGTTCTAAACTGTGATCCATGAGCCACCGGGGGCTTGCAGTGCCTTTCTTGGGGTCCGGGAAGGTCTCTCCTTTAATGTTAAAGACTTCCCTCTTTTTACAGACACTGAAAGGTCTCGTGGAAAAATGGAAAGATGTGCCATCCCAGCCTAGCTCACTAAATTGCCCCCACCCCCGCTCTCACTACAAAAACATGTATTTCGATCAAGAACTTTAAGTCAGTATTATTTATTGTTTGCAACCAACTACAAAGATTAGATGTTTTCTGTTCCCCTAAAGGAAAAAAGAAATGTTATAAAAGTCTGTATAAGTTGCAGAGGCAGTTTAAGGATTAAAGAGGAACCTTTAAACCACTCAGACAAGTCTAGAGCCTTTCAGGGAGTCAAGAAAAGGTGTTTAAAAGCTAGGGGGTCCACGATGTCAGGCTGAAGCATAAAGGAAGGGGGATGATCAAAAATTTAAGAGCTACTGCCTTACAGTATAGAGTGTTCTACAAATGCCTATGCTATTATACCTTTGCTGAAGAATTCAAGCATACATAGAAGAGCTGAGGGATTCAACCCCTGAGGAGTTAAATTGAGGCTCAGTATCTGACGTACTGAAAGTTCTAATTTCGTTTTTATCGGAGGTATACCTCCATATCGCAAAAAACAGTTTCAATATACCTTTTTAGCTGAGTCTTAAATTCTCATATCACGTGATTATAGAGCTAAGTAAGTGCTTTTAAATTATCTCTCTCTCTCTCTCTCTCTTCTCTCTCTTGATCCTCAACACTACAGACTAAACTTACGATCATCGGCATCCTTCCCGTTTCAGGTCTAAGAACATTCAGAAAATTAAACGAAATTCCTTCATGAGCATAAGTAAGTCTTTACTAATGTCGCACAAAAAGCAAAAAGAGGAATATTGGTCACGGATTTCTTAATATAAATCCTCGAGCAAGCGACAAAGATGACATTGAAACTGTCAGCCTCTCTCCACGAACTACCACACCATGCCAACAGGAGAACATTGAGCCAAAACAGATTTAACGTTCATCAACCCTTCTACACGGCTCGCAAGCATGATGCGTCGGCTACTAGCTTGCGACCATGACCACCAGTCTACCGCGGACATTCATTCATGCCAAAAAAAGAAATTAAAGGCACGCGCTTTTACAGAACTAATGTATCGAAACAAGAAAAAATGTATTTAAAATGTTTCTTAAAGCATTGCAAAATATGCAAAATTTTGATGGTACGAAGGTTCAGAAATTTAAATCATGAAATACTCGTAAACAACTCAACTTATTTTTTTAAAAAAATTGCACTGTGGTATTATTTATAATTTATACATTATGTTCTAATAAATTCAATTAATTTAAAATTAATTTTTATCTTTATATATAAAGGAAAAAAGCGACTCACTCATTCATTCACTCAATCACTAACTCACTCATTCACTCACTCCTTCACTAATTCATTCACTCACTCCATCAATAATTCATTCACTCACTCACTCATCAGTTATCGGGAACTATTAGACCTACAGACTTGAAATTTGGTAGGCATGTTTCTGCCATGGAGTAGAGATCCTTTAAGAACAGAATTTGCGAAAATCGACCCCCAAGAGGTATTACGAGGGCTTAAAGGGCGTTATAGATAAATATTCCTATTTTTGAACTATTAGGCCGGCAAACATGAAATTTGGTAGACATGTTCCTTTTATAAAGTTGAGATCCACTGCAAAAGAGGTTTTGAAAAAATCAAATCTTAAAGGGCGTTGCAAGGGCTTAAGGGGCGTTTTAGGTAAATATTCCTGTTTTTGAACTGTTAGACCTACATACTTGAAATTTTGTAGAAATGTTTCTTTTGTTGAATATAGATCCAGTAAGAACGTATTTCTCTCGGAAATTAACTGCCATGGGGTGAGCGGGGAGTTGCTGAGACGTATTATAAAAAAATTCCGCTACAGAACTATTTTTTTCTGTAATGGACATTGGTATGTATGTTTCTTTGGTTGAATTGAAATTCGCCAAAAACGGGGCTTCGAAAATCGGCTCTCAAAGGTGGTTATTGGACCTTATTGAATAGAAAATGTTTGTTTTTAAGCTATTAGATTTAAACTTGAAATTTGGCAAGAATGTTTATTTTATTGAGAAGAGATCCATAAAAAATAGGCTTTGCGGAAATCCATTTTGAGGGGGGTACTTGAACGTAAGAGATAATTCTACATCAATTTTAGAAATTATTATTTAGAATTTATATCCTTTTTAAATCAAGGGGTGAGAATTAAAATGTTTTTCAATACAATCGAATTCTTAATGCTAAGATATCAATAATTTCTATATATATAAGCAGCATATATCCATATAACATCATGAAATACCCAGTGAAAATACCCCATCATGAAATACAGTGGATAACGGCAAGTTCTTCTATAACTGTAACGCTAACAACAGCCTCAAATAATTTCAAAAAGAGTTTATTGAATATAAGAGTGACTTTTTTTAATACAGAGTTTTAAGTTTAAATAATATGCCTTTTATGAGCTCATCGGTTAAATGATTGCGGAAAGACATCTTTGCTTTATTTTGTTCTATAACCACAGAGTTTATAACCTTAGTTAATAATTAATAGTCATTAAAGTGGAAACCTTTACAATATAATTACACCATAAGCAGAAATGGCTTAGAAATCTAATTAAATATAATTAAAGACAGAAAAAATCTATCTAAAAATTAAGTTAAAGCAAAAGTTTTGCATTATTACGTTTTCAATTGAAGTTCATACTAAATCTAAAGTCAATAAAAAATTTAAAATAACAAGAGTAATTAAAAAATATTCTGCAAATCTTGACACATATCAACTGGAAATTTATAACAAAACATGGAACAGAAAGAAAGGAATGTGAAAAAAATGGAAATCAGACCAAAACTACTTCCCACTACCAATGGAAACACCTAAGTAATTTGTGTTGCCACAAAAACTAATTAAGTTTGCATGTGGGTTCAGCAATAGCTAATTTTATTATTTGTCCTTACTAGTAGCTGACACTTCAAAGAGAAAGGCTTTTCCCTTTTTTACTTAATTCTTTCACTGTTGCTACTTTGAGGAAATGAAAACAACACAACGGATTATTATGTTACATAAATTAAATTTGCTCGCTCCGCTTGCTAATGAAGTGAAAATGCAGAGCCGCGCAGTTCAGAGAGTGTCAAAATGGTATTATTGTATGTGGGAATTTTATTCGAGTTTGACAGTAAAAACGTAGGGATATAAGAGTGAAATTAATTGCAGTCTTCGAAAGAAATAATATTTTCCATTATAAAAGAACATTTACTTAAGTTTATTAATGATTTCAATTCTAAAAAGGTTTTTTTTAGTTCGGCTTCATGTGAGATGCATTCAAAGGATCTGATAAAAGTTCAATATAGTTGGATGGATAAACGTTTTCAAAAAAGTGCGATAGATATTATTTATCATTCGAAGTTTTTAGAGAGGATGCTAAGATGGACTTACTTGCTTCAATATAAAACAGAACACAACGCATATTTTAACTTAATGTGCAATGATTGTCTTTTATTTAATATAATATAAATAATACGAATTCTTTATCGTACATTAGTTTTAAGTAGTACACACAAGAAAAATTTTAGAAATATAATCTTTTAATCATTAATATAGCAAACTCCTGAAAACTCGGCACTCAATTGTGACGGATCTATCCGCGTCCTTTCTTTGATATAATCCTCTTGGGAAATCTTTGGTCAATCAATTCGAGTTTATTCACAACCAACCCTCTGAAGAAGAAACCTTGATTATTCAAGTTAGATTGGTTATATATAGTCTAGGTTTCCAAACTAAAGAGAGAGAGAGGATATAGGATAGATTGTTACTGATCAGGTATTATACCATTTTATAACGTATTTCAAATATTTAAAGGGTGAAAGAATTAAAGTGACGATTGGTCACTAAAGCTTAATTAGTGTTCAGATAATTGGGATAGTAGATTTGATCCTGAAATAAGAGGATAGATATTTAAAGTCTTCTCATAATTCGCGTATCTCGTTATTAATCCACATATTGCTTAGATTGAGAACGTCTCTGTTCGTTGAAATTACTAAGATTGTGTTGATAAATTGTGTGATCAATAAATAGAGTGATTTTTAGATATGGTTAATCTTCCTTCCCTTCCTCCCACATCTGTAGGCGGTAATGGGAGAACATCTCATTCCTTACACAGTAATCCTGCAGTCCGTGGCAGAGGTAGCCTAGTGGTCAAGGCAACCCTGCAGTCTAGATGACTCGGACACATCCCTGCAAATTGGAAAAACACGACTCGCATTTCTTTAAAAAAGATGACAGCTTTTGCAAAGTCGGCTACTTAATTTTCCCTATAAACAGATTTATGCCTTCATAAAGTATTTTTCTGAAATGTGTCTGATCAGGTAAATTACTATGTACTATGTATTCCTTAATTATTATTTTTTTCATTTTCATGTAATAAATGCTCTTTTCCTGCATAAAGTACGTACTTTTACTTTGATTCAAAGTATTTGGGGAACATTCTTATTTATTCTTTTGAGGGAACATTCATACTTATTCTTTTTGAATTTCCTTTTCTAAAACCCGGCATTTTCCCAAACTCGGCCATCCTATGGTCTACATTAGGCCGAGTTTTCTTGACTTTACTGTGTGTGTATTAAACGAATATAGTATAAAACACACAAAGGTTCCCAAATTTATTGGGCCCCAAGTTTATTCCAAAAACTTGGCCATGAACCCCCAAGTAAAATATCTATTTTAAAGCATTATAGAAAAGTTGTAAATTTAACTTTGATACCATTAATGTTAAATGTATGCAAAAATAAAAAAATATTGAAATATCTGAAAACATACTTATTTAAATTATAAATTTTGCTTTAAAATTTAAAAATACATTTTTTCCAATGAGATGGGTGAACCTGATAGGATAATATGAGATTATCTATTTTCGGATCTATGCTGTACTGGATGAGACCAGGAGACTCATGTTTTGATCGGAAGGTTGTTTTTCTCTAGGCTTTTGCGGTTTTAAATGTGCAACTTTTGCGTGTTTTCAGTTTTTGGTCTTGACATGCTTCAACGTAAAATTTTTAGTTTTTGTTTATCGATGCATTATTGTTCTTCGAAAAGGAGCTTAAGATAAATGGCTTAATTTTCGATTTTGACATATGAAAAAACAGCATATATCACTTGTATTCAAAAATACTTACGCAATGTGTTTTAACATCGTAACAGTTCAAAGAATAATACTGCTTTTTGTGCAAAGCTAAGAAATATTTTGTTGCATTCACTTCAGACCTCATTTGCTGCATGCATGCATGAAACAAAACTGAACTGTTAACTATTAACTATTAAACTGTTGAAACTGAACTCTAAACTCTTCTATACTCTTATAATTTAGACAAGTGATTGAAAAAATAGCACCCTAATTAAACCTGCATAGAGGACAGCACCCGCAATCGGTCCTACTTTCACCGTACGACGCCTGTCATTACTTGTATTTTACATACGTAATCTATATTATTTTACTGTAAAATTTTAAATTCTTACCCTAAAAAGTTTTAACACGTAGAAATCATGACTAGTTTATTTTAACTTTCATGAAGAAAGAAAATATGGAAATGTGTCACAAGTACTTTTTTAGCTGTATTAAATCTTTTGCGAAACCCCTTACCATCGTCCACTCACCCTCAAATCAATTTTAATTTTAATTTATTCCTCAACAGGACTCCGAAGTGTCCGTAAAAACCACTTTGAAAACCTAAAGCCCGCAAAAAAACGTAGGTAAATTATTTTTATAAACAAGTTTCATTGCTTTCAAAATGAAATTATAACACACATGGCTTCGAAATAACTTGTAGATTCATATAGCATTAAGAGAGTAAAATATAAATATTTTTTCAAGGAAAGAACAAAAGTATAATTTACTTTATGATTTTAAGGATCTACAAAATCAGTACAATGGTTACAAACTTTCAGAACAAAGTACACCTAGATTATGGAAATCGGCAAAACGATAATGGACGACACAAAACACAAAACCGGATACGTATAAGGGGAGAAAACATGCTCTTATTATCCTTTAAACCACAAAAAATTAAGAAAAAAGAGCATTAAAGGGACAATATGGGCTCCTGTCAGGGTGATAGGGGTGTACGTCATTAGTGGGTACCGCCATACGGTCATGTGATAAACCGCCACATGACTGGCGATAGCCCGCATACTAGTACCGGGATTGTTCTGTACCAAATCCATCAACTTCTTGGTTGTGTAATGTTCTTACCCTTCGCTCACTGACCAATGAGTCCAAGATGAAGCATCCATTCACGGACAATTTCTGCTGCTAGCATGCAAAGGAAGCGTCGCTGGTAGTTTACCTCCACGGGGTAAAGCTGGGCGCCTCGTCTATTACAATCAGCGACCCCGCATGCCAGATGCACACCTTCCAGCTCAGCGTTCGTGCAAAGTTCCATTCTGCTACCACTTTGATGGCTGGCTAAATTAAGTTTCATAGCGAGCGCGGCAGCAACAACAGTGTATACGCATGCATCGTCATCTGATGGTTAGACTGACGTAGCGCCCTCTATCGCGTATACCAGGGGTGGCCAACCTTTCTGAGAATAGTAACACTATCTGATAAAAAAAATTTCGTGCCACTTTAAACTTTTCCTACAAAAAAAAAAAAAGAATATGAATAGATGAAAAAATGTTACTTACAGGTTACTTCTTATTATGGAATTTTTAAGCTAATAGCACATATTTTTTTTTTACAAGTCTAATTAGTGGAAATTTAAAAATAATATAATAAATAAGACAAAAATATAAGCTTAAGTTTTATTGTTATTTTTTTTTCAGTTTCAATGAGTTAGGTTAGGTATTAAATAAAAATGAGTAACCAGAGAATTTTAATTCAAAATAATTGTTTAACAGTCAGTACTTTCTTAATGTGGTTTTTAGAATTTTTTTGCTGAATATTCACAATTTATATATATTTTTAACATTAGGATTATATATATATTTTTCTAAGTTTCTAACAAAATCGGGTTGGTTTATGTGTGTATCAGTTTCTCTTTTTTCTTCAAGATCGATACAAAAAAGCAAGAGTGTGTTCACAAAGGAAGATATATGATCAATCTGGATTGGGAAAGAACAATATTTTCCTTGTAGTCTTAAATTTAAATTATTCATATGTCTTATAGTATCGGTAAGAAAAGCTAAATCTCAAAGCCTATCTTCATTCTTGAGAAGCAAGAACTTATTGGGCAGTTCATTGTTTTCTTCCAGATTTAAAAAAAGATACACGCTTCTCCAAATTTTAGAATCTTACTTCCTTTGGAAAACTAACGAACACAGCAATGAATGAGTTTTGTCTCTACATTATAGTTTTCTGTTGTAATTTAATTATGTGTATTTAAAATAAACTTTGATGTTTTGTTTTGTCTGAGACAACGATCTTTCAATAAAACAGTAAAAAAATTAATAATTATTATCTTTTCAAATTTTTTAAATTTTTCAATTACTCTTCACGTGCCACTCTTATAACTTAGCCGTGTCACACTGTGGCACGCGCGCCGCGGGTTGGCCTCCCCTGGAGAGTACCAACCTAAGACTTACCTGCATTTTTGCTGTACTAAGGAAAATAAACATATTTCCCCCTCTTGTTCTTATCCTGTCTTTCTTGTGTTTTGAGTTGCCACTAAAGCGCCAGGAAAGCGTTTCCGATCATGCATTCCTATGTGATTTCCCATCGACTAGGTGTACTCTACCTGTCTTGGAAGTTTTTAACCGCTGTACTAATACACTCTGAATATTAAAGTTAACTTTAAAAAAATTAATTAGTCCTTGATTGATAAGTTCATAATGAAAAGTTAAATTTTGTGTGTTAATAAATTACAAGTATATTTGTCTTTACACGAGGTAACAAAAAAACTTGTTAATTGTTTTAAGTTAACTTATAACTTAATTTCTTTTCAAGTAATCCGAATATCAAAATTCTTAAAAATTAGTAAAACAGTTATTAAAACAATTTTAATTACAAGTCAGCTATTTCATAATCATATATCTCTTCTGTACAAATCAAATAAAATATTACTAGTGAAAGTTGAACAAAAATACTTGATTCCATGTTATAATTAACATCTCATAAGGATTCCATGGAAAACAACTTTTCCATTTCTAAGATGATAAATATTTTCTCCAGTAAAAATTAATTATTCATGAGAGGAAACAGGTATGAAGAATTTTGCTTCAGGAAGTAATTACTATTTCCCCACACACACACACAAAGTATTCTCATATTTTCAGAATTCTTTTTAAAACTATTACTAATCCAATTTTCCACTTGATGTAATATATTAGTGGATAGTGATAGTTAAATTTATTAGAAAAGTATAGAATGTGTTTTAGCTACTCTTTAACTGAAGGATATTTTCATATACTTGATAATCTTATGAAACATTTTCGAGGAATTAATTAATGAATCAGTTTTTTAAACTTAAATAACAGACATTAAACGTATGCCTCTAAAAACAACTTATTATTATTTTTATTACTCATCTTCACTCAAATCTTTGAATTACGATATATTATAAGAGTTTATGCGCGTAAAGCCTTATTAAATAGGTATTAAGTACGTATATGTCCTTGTGTATGTTTCTTATTTTTTGAATATTTCTGAAAAATGCTCATGATGTAACGAGTAATTCGACAATATAATTTTGCATCTCAACAGTTAGTGGCTGGCATCAACGTGCGGGTTTATTTCCAGATCATATGAGTTTATTTTTGCTATTTGACAGTGGCCCCATAATGTAAGATCGGAAGGCTGAGTATACTGGATTACTCTCTAAGATAAAAAAGAAAAAGAAGCAAGGAATTCGAATGCGTATGCACATATATTTCGATAAAATATGCCAATGATTAACTTTATGCTGCCAATGACTGATTAGTTGTAGTTTTAGCGTATTACAACGAAGCATTTGGATGGCGCAAAAATTCCAATGGTAAGTGATATCTTTCATGCAAATGAAGTTCCATTGAACTACACCAATGCATCACAAACGGATTCACTAACACTATGAACAGATGCCGAGCCTAAAATTCTCACACTAGCGTAGTGTTATACTTTGGTTAGTGGGTTTCTAGCACAGGTGTCGTATTCATCATTTCACCAAGGTTAAAAATATCATTCGTTACCAATAATCCTCATGTAACTTCAACATGCGAAGTTAATAAACAATCTACCAGTGAACGAGGATTGAGGTCAAGGAGATCATTGCTCCAACTGCCACTCACTGTTGTAGAAATCTTTGAAGTGGTGACGAGCACATTCAATCAGAAATCACTCAGACTGGAGTAGAATTGTTTTCAACAACGATTTTTTTTCACGGAGAACTGCGATGACCAATGAAGACGCGTCTGAAGACATTTTGGACAGCGATGGAATACTCATCTGACTGTTGCCTGCCGTACAGTCTTATAGCAAGAATGTAGTATTAAATATGATTTCATTTGATAACCAGACTCTTTTAGATGCCATCATTGACCTCCTAAGAGAGGGAGGTACGTAGACAAGATTCTATCACTCATAGTGCTAATCTTCAGTTCCCAGTGGCCTACATTTCAATAAAATAATGACAGACCAGCCACACGATATGCCTTTATGCTACTTGTCTTCATGTATGTTCAGCACTTCTCCGATCACCACAATTGCCAAATATTACCTCAATAGAGCATGTACGGACTCATGAGTAGGCTTCTTCGACCATTCCAGAATAGCGACGATCTAACCAATGATTGGAACGTATATGACAAGCAATCTCTTAGAAGGACATAAGCCAACTATACCAGACAAACTTAGCCGGATAACATCTTACATCAGAATCAGAAGTAAGCCAATGCAATACTACTATTATTTGCTCTTCTAGCTGCATTTTCTAAATGAAACATTTAAGTCCTTGATATTGTTAGAATTTTCAGTTCTAGAACATAACACCAGTGGAGTTTCGTCCCATCCAGATAACCCCTCCATAGAGCATCGTTCTTTAAGTTGAAAAGTGTATTTCTTTCAGGCTGCCTTCGGCAAATGTGTGTAAGCTTGAACTAAACACGGAGCCCATTTTCAGACAGAAAAATACCTCAATTCTCATGAAAGTTTGCAAGGTTGTAATTCATACATCCGTTAATAATATAGAGTTTTTAAAATTTCAAAATATTAAACGAATATTTATTTTTTCCTTGTAAAACGTAAAGGGATATGTCATTTAACATTACGATATAGAATAAAAAGTGCGAAACACATTTTCTACCAAAAAAATTGATCAACTCTGTTAAAAATAAGAAGTAAGATAAAATATGATGCTCTCTCGATGGGATAGCGAAGCCAGAATATGATATTTATGTTTCAGTTCTTTTACATCTGAAAAGATATTTCAAATTCGAGTCCTATACTTTAACATTAACCGAAAACAGCCTCAAAATTTTGCAAAAATCGTCCATAGCGTAAAATCTTGCCGTCAAAAAGTTCTTATTTTGATTTCTCCATGCCTTTGGATACCAAACTGAAACACTTTTGTTAGAATACTATAAATGTGTAAAAAGAAGCATTTAAAAAGATTGTTCGCTCAAGGAAAGTTAATTTCGCTCTAAAACGGTGCTAATTTAATTTTGAAGCTAACGCTAAAAGCGAAGGCAATTGGCAGCGTGAATTTTGGTCGATTAATTTTGCACTACATGCACATTAAAGAAACACGAAAATTAATGGCGAAGAGCCCTGCAGTTTTTTTTTTTTTGAAACAATCAAGTATTAAGAAGGATACCTAAGAGTCAGCAGCACACTCTTGCCAACAGGAGGACTTTGAGCTTGGTCAGATTTAATGCACATCCACCACTCTGTACGAAGGTTGGTCAACTTTCTTGTACAGTAGATTACCTTTTCTCTCTCCTCATTTAAAAGCATTGCAATCGACTTATTGTCATAGAGTTGCCGAAAAGGGTTTTTTTTATCATACAGAGTATGCAGTGCTTTCTTTATCCTGCAGTCAAAATTAGCTTCACGATCGTCAAAAATTGACTTTTCGATCGATATGTTGGCCACACTTGCTCAATACGATGGATGTTGAGTACCATCCAAGACTCAAATCCACGACTGATTCAAAAGAAATTGTGCACCGAATACAACATATTCACATGAAAATAAGAAAACTTTATTCAGTTTAATAAGTTGTGCATTCATTATTCTACACAAGCAACATTTGGTAGGAATGGGTGAGTAAGTGAGAACTATATGTACGTCGCACTATGAAGCTGCACGAGATATATTAGCGACGGACCTCGTAATTTTGAGCCATGTTCAAGTGACAAGGGCAGTCCCCAACTATATTTTTTAAGTAGAAACTGTCGCTATCGAGATACTTTTCATAACGGGAGATATTTTTTTTAATTCCCACGTTATATTTCTCAGACGCCAAAGATCTGAGACAGGATTCAATTTTTTGTTTCAGATCTTTACCATTTGAGAACTGCTTTCCATTTAAATATTCCTTTAGTTTCGAGAAAACCTGAAATTCATCTGGTGTGAAGTCAGGGCTGTAAAGAGGATATCCAAAAATTTCCCACATGAAATGTTGAAGTTATCGCTGTGGTCTTGTTGATGGAGAAGAACACACACACACGTTGTCACAAACCAAAATTTCTTTGAAGGTAATACACATCTCTTGTTTTCGATGGCTCGTCTATGTCGTTGAAGAGTTTTGATAGGCCAAATGTTCTGTGCTTTCACAAATTGAATGACGCAACTCAATTTACATTTGGCCGGATTTTTGATTCATGCACCATTTTGAAAGGTTACAGAACAAAGACGACATTTCAGCAACAAAACTTCGCCTACATTGAAGCGAGAGAAGAAAATAACTGGTGCGCATGCGTGCATGATGGCAGAGTTGGCAATCGTTCTTTACTTTCATGATGACCCTCGTATATCGATAATTTTTTTTTAAGAATTTGTCTTAAACATACCCGTTAAGTAATAAAATTTAACAATACGGGAAGTAATTAAAATTTGGGCAAAAATAATTTTACATTTAAATAAATCAATTTGATTTATTTTCTTTCAATTTATTCCGTTATTTTTTAAAAATAATTCATCTAATAAGCAATTCGAGACTAACATGCGATGAATCTGAAACTTGTAGGATTCGAATCTTCCAGATTTAATTTTAATATCCGAATAACAATAGAAATAAGGATCTTTTAAAACAGTAAATATTTCGGGATATTCAACATTTAAATAAAATACTCACATCTGGGGAAATCTCACCTAAATTAATTTAATGCAAAGTCAAATGTCTACATTGAAATTCCGTGGATAGAAACTGACATCATTAGAGACAACTTAATTATGTCTTAATTTGCTCCTAAAAATCGATTATGTTGTAGATGATGAAGATTAAATTGCACTTTCTTGAGCAACAATGTTTAATAAGGTAATTGAAGTTTTGTCAACTAAATGTCTAAGCATAATCAGACCATTAAATTAACGTCAATTGAGGTAATTACTTAGTTATTCTAAAATAACGAATTTATACAAATTCAAACAAAGCACGAAGCTTTTTAATTTCAATTAGATATTATGTGTGTCCGTGTAAATTCAGAATACCTAATTGAATAATTTAAAAATCATGTTGGCGTCTTATAGAGATTTAAATGAACATCAGATTTAGTATAGGGTGTCTTCAAATTAGTTGGACAATTTCGAAAGTTAAAAACTTGCGAAATATTAAATGAAAGTAACCAGTTTAAAGAAGGTAGAAGGAATAAATCGTAAATTTATTCATGAATGGTGTTAGATGTCATAACTGAGGCTGTCTTTTACTGACCGGTAATTATTCGGCTTTACGATAACGGAGACTTACAAATGTACTGAAAAAGCAAAATGCTGTTTTTGATTTCAGGAAAATCCTTCTGTAGCTCAAGTACGATGAAATTTTGTTCGAGAATACAAGAAAAAGGCATTGAAAAGAGTTATTATTGTTTCATGGTATTTACTAGAATCTGCTACATATTTTCTTTATCTTAGTCATCAAAGGAAAAAAAATGCCAGAAGGTTACATTTTATAACAGGATGGCGTAACTTGTAATTACCACGACAACGTTACACCTTACATCAATAATGAGGTATCAATTTGGATTGGTCGTGTAGGTGTTACTTAATGACAACCACGATCAGCTAACGCTGTATTTTAGTGTATAAGGTTCTGTAAAGGATAAAGTGTACTCTCTGCCATTTTCCATTCCTGAACAAAATTCCACAATATGCTCTGCGATTAATTTGATCTAAGGAAGTATGCTAACAAATCTGTAGCAAGAACTGATTTACCTACAGGGCATTTGCAAAGTAACGAAAGAAAGCCATACCTTGCATTTGTTATATTTATAAACTTGTGAACTAATTCTCTATCTTGCAACAATATATACTTTAATTTTTTCCAGTGTGCAACATGAAATACATTTCTCTTTTTGTCCAACTAATTTGTAGACACCCTGCATCTGCAAACAACTGATAAACCTAAATAAGAAAAAAGGAAGTAGAAGCAAGCTGATATGAAAATGTGGCGAAATCGGCATGATAACCTTATTAAAAAATAATAGACTCGAAACTAATGGGTATACGATTAAATTATCATATTTCCAGAAAAAAAACCATCATGAAACGGGATGATTCACGTTACACATGTCAAGAGTCAAAGTCCATGAAACGAGATGATTCACGTAATAGATGTCAATAGTCAAAGTCCATGAAACGGGATGACTCACATTACACATGTCAAGAGTCAAAGTCCATGAAATGGGATGATTCACGTCATAATTGTCAAGAGTCAAAGTCCATGAAATGGGATGATTCACGTCATAATTGTCAAGAGTCATAGTCCATGCTGTGCTATGAGTGACCGCGGTGGTTTAGCGGTCATGAGCATGGATTCATGACAGTTAAGTCCAGGACCTAATACTATTAAAGACCCATCGTGTAGCGCACATGATGTACATTGAATCCAAAAGATTGAAAGATTCACGTGAAGTCGCGTGAAAGCTTGGAAAGTGGGTTGCCAACTCAAAAATCGTCCTTCTTACTTCACTGATGATAAAAAAAATTAAGATACCCATCACCAAATACCCTGGTGTCGCTTTTAAGATCTACGCTAATAATCAATCAATCACGGGGGTATGTAAAGAAATGAAGAATAGAATGTCAAATTGTAGGTATGGGGGGGGGGGATGGATAAAGTAGTAGACAATCAAAAACGCTTGAAAATACTCACTATATATTCGTAGAATACAGTGGCGTAACGTACACCCCCGCATCGTGGGAAGTCCAGGACTTTAAGAGGCCCAAAGATTATGGTTTTGCAGTTTTTTTTGTAAGATACGGCTTTAGACCCAAAACCTGTCAATGCAGGGGGAGGGGACGTAATATTCTCCATTAAGTCACGGTGAAATACTTTTTTTACTTCGGTTATTATTCGGGTCAATTTTTTTTGATCAATTCTTTTTAATACAGCAAAAGTTGAATGATTAGTTCGAAAGTGAACATTTTTTACAAGTAAATACAAATAAAAATTTCATTTGCCGCGTGCGGTTGTAGAACTTCCCATTCGTTATTTTTCAAGTAACAAATGTCCCAAAATTCAAAAACTCGCTTAAGAATTTGGTAATATCACATATAAAACCATATTATTGCGAAAAAAGAGGCCTATTCTATTCCATAAAGAGTGTTAAAAATATTTGAAAATATAATAATCGAATACTAAACAACATACACATTTATTAATTTGCTAAGCCCCAAGTCAAACATTTTGCATACCCCGCAAAAAGAAATGAATATCAGAACACAAACTTTTTTTCCGGCTTTTTTACTACATCTGTTGAATAAATTTGAGAAACTATCAAACTAATGTTTCTCAAAAACATCTCAAACTTCCTGGGCAACTGCCACCCACTCAGACTGTCACAACACCCTCAGGGACATGTATAAGATCTAACCATCTCATGCACCTTGTATAGACACATTTGACTTGCTATACTACCTTTTTCTGGAATGAATTTAAATTTAGAACGAGTAATTATTTCTATTTTAAGATAGATACTTTTCAATAAATTGTGGGTATGAAGTAGGGAAAAAAGCATAAAATTTGTTAAACTTTCAACAGCTTATGCATAGTTGGGAAACCTGTGGCTACCGTGAGTTTCTTGTGTGCACTTCATAAAAGCTAGCACTTCTATTAATTAATATTTAATTATATAGGTTACAAAAATATTCAAATAAATGGAATTAAACAAAGAACGGCATGAATGTATTTGACTACTTGTGGGAATGGCCAGTTGTGCATTTCAAATGTTACACCACCTAGTGCAACTCGGCAATACTACCGGACTGTTATATGATCACTACACAAAAACTAATTTCTTACTATTATTGTTGTAACTGATTCCATGTACGTTAAAACGTATTTTTTATGAGTGGCATTTAACTATTAATTTGAATATTAATGAAGTGTTTTATTATAAGTTTCTGTTGACTGAGATATTACAATTATGTACTAAAAAAAATGCATGCGGCTTATCTTATGTAAATCCACCTGTTGGCGGACCAAACTCCATTGTACAAATTATACAAATGTTCATACTCATTGTTCAAGTTACAAAATTGTTATTTACATGTATTATGTATTTCCAATTTCTGTCTTTTGTACTCTTTCTTCATTTGTTCTTTTTTCCGCATAATTCAGTTTTGGCCCTTTTCTTCAACTTTTGACGGCCCATTTTTATTAACTATATACCTAATACATACAAATATATTTATTGCAGCATCACATGCGAAATTTATTTTATATATATAGATAATATTTTGTGTATATAATTAATGCTTTATCTTCTTATGTAATTAGTTCTTCATCCTAAAATTGTGTAAATAATTTATACCTGGTTGTTTAATATGATAATATTACTTTCTGTTGTATTCATTTTATGATAAAAATTGTAATATTCGCAAGCAACGCCATCCCTTATATTATAATGGAGTTTCAATGAAAACTTCATGATAAAGCGAAGTTCGCATCATTAATAAATTTATTACAACATTACGAAAAACATTTTTATATAGCTAGAGAGAAATTAATTAAATAAATTAAATAGATATGTTTCTTTATATATTAATTTGAATGAAATCAAATTGTTGGTAGACATTTTATAGTTTGACAAAAAGCGACTGGCTGCGATTTTTAAAAAATCGCAGTCAGAAGAAATTGCTAATATCGGTTAAAATATGTTTCTCGCTAATAATTTAATGCCTCGGCTATAAAAGCTCAAAGTCAAATCTTTATAGCTCAACCATTTCCAAAAGAGTTCAAGAAAAAAAAATTTTTAAGTAATAATTTTGGGAAAAAAAAAATATTGCGATCAAAAGTCCTTTCTTTAAAAAGTCATCCATGTCACATACACGTAAGAAAACGCACTCTTTTTGCCTCAGCCAAAACGGATTTATTTGCAGAGTTATTTTTTCTTTGGCCATTCGATTACCAAAAACATGCCCGCCATCGTTTCCATAAAGCAAATAAAACGCCCCGGAAAAACTACCTCGACATCAGCCCCGAATGATTCAGTTTACATGCTATGATTTGTGCCCCTTTTTTCGCAATGCAAACAAACATCTCCACCTCATTGTGTTATAAAAAAAATAAAAAGAAAAAAAAACATTTACAATAAAATAACAGCGCACATATTTCAGAAATAAAGAGAACGCAGAGTTTTACCCAGCTTAAAAAAATTCTCCAAAAAAAAAAAAAAAAAAACTCCACAAAAAATAAATAAATACAACAAAAGAAACACAAAATATTGTTTGGGAGTTTATATCATCGCATTTGGCAATGCTTCAAAAATACACATATCTAAAATGTATTGAAGTGGAATTAGAAAAAATGGAACGAGAAAAAGAATGTTTTTTCTCTATCTTTCTCTCAAGTTTGGCATGGGTAATATACTTCTGGGTGAAATTTGAGCAAGGATGCAAAATTCATAGGTCTCTACGTAGAAATATTTGGTTATTTAAACCTAGAATCGAATGTCGCTATTAAGAAAAGACGTGGAATTCTGATCCTGTCTATAAAAGCGAAAGCGATCTTCTGTTCCTGTTTGCATAATGCAGACGGAAGGAGGCAAAATGCATCTAATAAGGCATATATGCCTCAGGCAGTAGAGGAAAAATGAGGGTTCCAAGCCCTAGTGGGCACTTTTTTGTTCCTTTTATAACCTCGTCGTTTTTTAGTGGGGGTGGAAGAGAAATATTCGCTCTAGCGGACGTTATGCAAATACGATTTCCGCTTCAGCTTAACTGGTTCGTTATCTAACATCGAAACTCAGAAAATGGTTGGAAAAAAAATTCCTTAAAAGGAGAAGTTATTCGCCATTTAGGAGCATTTACGCGAGGAATTTTGTTGATCATTAAGTAAAAATTTCGAGTAAAATTCGTTTGAGTAAAAAAAAAGAAAGCATCCATGTTGACTTTTGCGCATTCTCCCCTCATTAAGGGGAATTTTGAAACTTTTCCTTCTTTATAATTCAGTTCTTAAAGTATTTTTGGTGTTTGATAATGATAAGGAAGTACGGTACGTTTTTATACTTACTCTTCAGTTCGACGAAGCATGAGAGTAACTCTATATAAATATAGCTTCAAGGAATTGTTTAGAAAAAAATAAGAAACATTTGTGTTACTATAATATGAAATTTTGATAATTAGTGGCAAATTGTTTCAAAGAATAATAATAAGTTAAAGTTTTTAAAAGGAAAAATATTCTTACGTAGATGAATGGGTAATCAATATACAAAATAAATACAAATTATGGATCCGATTTTAAAAAATCATATTTTCGAAGCTGCTGCATACACACCGTGTCCGAAAAACAATGTACCTTTTTCTTTGTCTTTTATTAGGTACCCAGTGTGAAGAGAGGGATAAAAATTGGCCTGAAAGCTACTAGATACTCCAAAATTTGAAATATCCTCCTTTCCTTGTGCACAAAATTGTCAACATGGTGTCCACTAAACCACAGAAGGCATTTTGCGCAGTGGAATACGCAAAAAATGTCTGTAATCACAGTTCAACGCAATTTTCGGCGACAATTTCGAGTCGATCCACCGGACAAGAACTCAATTAAGCATTGGCATACTCAGCTAATGGAGACAGGTTGTCTATGCGAAGACATAAGCCCCGGGTGACCGCTTTCGGACAATCTTTTTCGTACACGGTGTATTACAATAAGTGATACATGAATGTGAAGAGAAATATACCTAGCTTTTGCACCCTTCAATGATTTGCAGCTCATTCAAAATCATTGTAAATGAAATCCAAACATGGCGACAATGATATAAAAGAGTTTTTGCGTATTAAGAGTATGCATGAGTTTTTTCAGTTACTTCGATGAAACGTGCATTCTCAATTGCTTCGAAAAAGAAGCACAAACCAACAAGAGTATTGTGTGATGGTATAATCATTTTTTTTTAAAAAAAAGTTGCTTGTATTAAAAGAAAAGCAGTGGTCAATCAAGAGCCTCGAAAGTAGGAGTGGAGAGCGTGAGGCAGTGTTTTCTTCGAATTCCACGAAGTCTACGAGAGTGGCCGCCTGCAAACTTGGAATAACCCAGAAAACGGTAAGGAAAATTTTACGAAAAAAATTAAATTTCAAGCAGTATTATTCGCCATTGACACAACGAACATCAGAGGACGACAAGTAAGCATTTGTGCAGCATTACGAAGCATTGATAAAGTGATGCAACAAAATGCATGGAAAAAACTGGACTACAGACTGGGCGTGTGCTACGTAACAGGAGGGTTACACATCGAAAATTTGTAACAGAAAAAGAACTTGGCATATTTCTCCTTATATTCATATATCATTCATTCATTGTAAAAGTGTAGAAGTTTCGATAACATGATTTTTTTAAAAATCAGATCCACATATTGGTACTTACCCTGTATATAATAAGAGAAAGTGTACAATATGTGTGTGCCGTTAAAACTCAGAAAAGAGTACAGGTACGATCAATGGAGTTTTATGGTGTGGTAGTCTTCTATCCCCCATCAATGAAGAAGATTCCCGTTTTTATCTGAATCGACCCCTAAGAGGCGTCGCCAGAACTTAAGGGGCGTTATAGATAAATATTCCTGTTTCTGAACTGCTTGACTAACAGACTTGAAATATGGTAGGGATGTTCCTTTAATAGAGGGGAGATCCGCTACAAAAGGAGGTTTGGGAAAATCCCCCCTGAGGGACGTTGTGAGGGCTTTAGAGGCGTTATAGGTAAATATACCTGTTTTTGTGTGTGTGAACTATTAGACATACAGACTTCAAATTTTGTAAGCACGTTTCTTTCATAGAATAGAGATCCACTACAAAAGGGGGTTTTGTGAAAATTGGCCCCTTCCTCAAGGGGCGTTATACATAAATACATATATTACTGTTTTTGAAGTATTATACCTTACCTACAGATTTGAAATTTTGTAGGCACAACAATTTCATGGATTCGAGATCCGCTATAATAGGAGGTTTGCGAAAATTAACCCCCAAGGGACGTTGTGAGGTCTTAAGGAGCGTTATGGATAAATAATAAGTCAGCTCATTAAAAAATTATTTTACGTTTTTCTATGCATTGTTTTGTACCAGGTTTTACGTTCCTTATAATTCAGCTGATATGTCAAGAATAATATTTTTTATTTTTAAGATTTAGCCCGAGCGAGAGAGAGAGAAGAACGGGTACTTGAATTAGTGTATTAAAATGGAAAATATCAATTTATTCGTAAGATAAGGAAAGTATATTAATGAACTATTATAAAAAAATGAAGGGAATCGAAGTGACTCATGCAAACTTCATTTGAGGTTCATATTTTTTTATTTTAAGTAAGGAACCTGTAATTGTTGCTTTTGGGTCTTTTTTCATGAATGGTAACATATTGTCAATCTTTGAAGACATCTATAGCATCGTTTACAAAATAAAACTTAATTTAAATTATATTTTTAAAGTTATATTTCTCACACAAATTTCTTTCTTCATCCAGAATTCAGAATTTTCTGTGTCTAGTTTGTACAAGAACTTATAGGATAATTTTTTTTTAAAATTGCTTTTAATAACTATAACTTAGGCTATATAGTGAAGTTTTAAGTATTACTAAGAAATAACCCAAAGATGTTTGGGAAAATTTATTCTAATAACTGATTCCTATGCCCTACATTATAAAGTGTCGCGTTTAACGTTGATTTGTTTAGTTTCAAGAAGCTGTGTTGATTTAAGTAACTCTAACAGTATAAAGAAGATATTGGTCCTCGCAATGTCAAAGTTTCCTCATTTGAATGGTTGCAATAATCAGCAAATATACGAAAAATGGTGATAGTTTATGGGAATGACAGCTACCTCACGTGACACTGTAGAAAGGCGTAAAAATAATTATTTTTAAACTAGCCACATGTATATATCCTTCACAGAGGATTCATCATTCAAGGACGATGCTGCTACTGTGAAGAATTAAGAGAACTTGACCCTCGTTGCATCATTCTAAAATTATTGCAATCATTATTAAAAAAATAATAAATATCAGTTAAATAAATATAGCAGTTTTTTATTCTATTTATTTATCGTATAAATTTTCTATTGTCTATAGCTGCACACACAAACACATTTCATTTTAGAATCAGTTGAATGAGACAAATGTACCCTATTATATTTTTCTACAACTTGGAATCAGGAGTGAGATTCCTTGTTTAAAACCTGAAGACAGCCTCCAAGTTAATGTCAGCCAACTTGCATCTATATTTACTCTCTCTTGTAGATCTTCATCTAAGAAAGATTTTGCTTACAGATATGAATAGAGTACATTTTCCCAACAAATTTCTTCATACAGATAAATTTTTCAGCACACAAAGATTTGTAAAAGTCAGTGTCATTGGATTAAACATTTTCTTCCAACTATGATTTGATTTCAAGACAATAAGTTTAATTTGTAGCTCCTGAGATGCTGTATCAATATCAACAGTAATGGGATAACAGAATCAGAATTTTGGCTCAATTTTCTTAAAATCCTGAAATTATCTTGTGATTTCGTTCTCCAAACTCTGCAGATGATCTCGAAGTAGAAACACTTTTAGGTACTTCGTTTTCCTAATAGTCACAGAAGAGGAATCTCTGATCGCGTACGGGAAAGTAATATCTTCATTCAAAGCGAATTTTTTGATCGTCTTAGCGGGTTCCATGATCATAAAGAGACTAATCTCAGTTACGGCACTGTATGGAGTGAGTGAGTGATTTTGGGGTTTATTGGCGCAAGAGCCGATTTTGGCCATACTGCGCCAAACATTTGTTTTAATATCTGTGGTCTAGACGGGAAGAGAAAGAAAGAATGAATTGAATGACAAGAAAGAGGGTCGAAAATAGAGAAGGATCACTAGGGTACCCCGGGTTCGTGAAGCCCATGTTTACCAAAGACAGTAAACCCCGTGGGAAAAGGAAAAGATCACTACGGCACCTCGGGATTGTGACACCCGTACCCATCTAAGGCACTGTATGTAAAATTATTCACGAAGAACATGGAAAAGGAGTGAGTACGCTGAATTCTATGATTAATGATTCCTTTCCATAAGCAAGTATGGCGCGACCTGTCAAGAGAAGTGTTGAATTTTTTGGAACAAGATGAAAACGAATGCTTTTGGAGGCTTGGTAACAATAAATTGTTCTTAAATAAATATAATGCAGACAACAAAGATTTGAGATAAGAGTACAAGCAAAGAAACTCACCGCCCTTAAGAGGGATAAAGTGCATATGTCGGCAAGGAAATTCATATATGTTGTCTGTTTCTGAAACTGTCGTGATTACCCAGAGGAGTATCAGACCATAACTAGTGCTTATTATTGCACTGTTGAACGACTTGCGCGACTCTCTGACCAAGAAACGGTAGGGTATTATCAATAAAATCTTCCATCTTTTCCCCCAATGCACCTTCTCACACTCATTTTGAAGGGGTTTTTTTTAAGGAATCAAAGCCCTGTCAATGCGGAGGTTTGTCACATCCGTCTTATTCTCCCAATCTCATCTCAGGTTGATTTTTTCTTATTCCCAACACTCAAAAGACTCATTCCAAGATAGGAGCTTCGAAAACATAAATGTCATTCAAGGAGTTTAATAATGGATTTCAAAGTGAGGTGCGGCGTTGTACAATGATGGCCTTTCACATATCCACCTAATCAACAAAGGCTGGAAGAAGTTAATAACTTGGGATCGTGAAACTAAGTACAGAAGCTGTAATAATAACAAATAAAAACTAAGTTCCTATCTCAATTATTTTTGTCAAAAACTAAACCTTTACGATACCCTTTTTCGTATAAATTCAGTATACGCTATTATCAATTCAACAACATTGAAGCAATATATATTTAATTTAAACTAAAATAAAATATCCCTCACGCAAGCCAATTAAACGCAACTGATTTTATTTATTTGAGAGATGAACACGGATTAAAGAAGTAGCTACTGTATAATTGTATATGTCAGGGGTGGGCAGACTTTTCCAGGGTACGGGGTACTTTTAATTTTTTCAAGGTGTTGCAGTCCACCCACTGTCAGTGGTACACACAAAGGGGGGCGGGTCCACGAGTCAGGATCCTCCTCCATAGCCCATGATTTTTTTTCGATCGATTATAATCCCATGTATATAGTACGCAAAATTTAATTAAGTATTTGTTATTAATAATTTTTTATTAATTAATGCTAATTATTTATTCAGTAATTTATTTCTTACTGATCTTTTTCCCGACAATCTACAAAATGAAAATACGTACAAAAAATATATAGATATTTATATATGTGTTTGGCAGCGTATTGGGGTAGGATATAAAAATGGTAGACATTCGAACCTGGGTCACCGCGCCGCGCCCCCTTTGAAAAATTCACGAGTGTGCCCACTGCCCAGGGTCGAAAGTGTGGTGAGGTAAGAAAAAAGTCAATAATATGTATTGTAGCAATTATAAATGCGGAATATGTACTTAACTACTTAAATAAAATGAAAAACTCACTTTATTTGAAACTGCGTTTAAAGCAAAACGCAAAATACAAACATAATATAATAATATAGCCACAAATATATAATATCTAATGATGCATTTATTATCAAACAATTCAAAAGACATTAAAAAATAAAACATTTTCATTTACAGTCAGTAGAATACTTAGTCTGTGTACGGTCAGCCAATCTTATATTTCGGTATACAATTACTAACGGCTAATCTTCAGGTGGTCACTCCAAATTGTCTTGGCGGTCCACCGGTTGATCGCGATCGACTTAATGTCCACCCCGGGTATATGTATAATGAATTATACAAAATGACAATGATTATATCAACTTTATTAAGTTAACAAAATTTAATACATAAATACTTGTTTCATTGTGTTCCCGAAGAATCTACAGACTCGAGTACTTTTAAAAAACCATCCAGTTCTGGATAAAGATTTAGTAAAAAAAATTCATATTTAAACTGCATATTTGTAATCTAGACGTCGAATCAAGGAAAGAAGTTCAGTATCGGTTTTGACGGCAAAGGAGGAGAATCAAAAAAAGGGATATATTGCTAAGACATCCCAAGAGTATGTCTCCCGTGTTTACCAAATCAGTAAGCCTTTAGGAAAATAGAAAGGTCACTAAGATACCAAGGGATCACAAATTCCATGCTAAATTACAGATGGCAAGCCCCTGAGGAAACAATATGATCAGGTAAGAAGATTTTGGTATAGAGTAACGAGAAAAAATATTCGAACATTGATAAAAAAACATAAAATGTTTGGACCACCAAATTTATTCTTAATAAAAGATATTTTTATTAATATTTTTTATAATTTTGTTTTAATAAAACAAATAGGGGGTCCACCTGTCATTCTTACGGCAAACTAATCCCCATTGTAAAAATTACACAATTGTTCATACTCATTGTACATATTGTAAAATTGTATTGTCAATTATAAATTATGTAGTTCTATTTATTGGTCTTTTATTCGCCAAGTTCGTTCTTCGAGCTTCTCTTCAATTAAATCCCTACCCGAAGCTGCATAGTTCAGCACTTTATTGATAAAGTCCTCAGATTTTGATAAATCTGCAGCTCTTGCAGCTTCTTGGAAAGATGAGTATTTAGTTCCGTTGATTGTTAATACGTCTTCGTATGAGGCAATGTCTTTCTTCGCTCGCAACGATTCCAGTCCAGGCAATCTGCGTATTGGCGACATTATATTAATCGAAGCACAAGGTTGCCAAGTCAGAGCGTACGACACATGCGAAGTTGGTGTTGCTAACTCGGCAAGTTATCTTGAAACTAGTATTGCTGCGCGATGGTATTATAGCATCGCGAAAAGCTTTTTTTTATATACAGAGAGATTACTGGCTTAATTTTCCTAACAAACTGGGAATGTTCAAACAATCCATTTTAATATACAGATTTTAAAGCAACTTACCTGCTTTGACCATGAGTATTCCAGTGGTTTCAACGCTGTGTTTATCATTAGTAGCTTCGCACTTGTAGTATCCAGTATCGTGAATATCGACGTGCAGGATCCTGAGTCGAGAGCCAATTTTCCCGTAACCAGAATTGTATTTTCGAACGTCCACTTTGCCCCTTTCTGGTTCTAAAGGAGCCTCGTTCTTGTACCATCGTATCTTGGGGACAGGACGCCCTTTCACCTCGCACTTCATTCGCACCGTCTCTCCGGAGGACTTGGTCACGTTGCTCAGGCTCTTCTCAACAACCAAGAAACCTGATGGATCAAAAATTTTATTAGGTGAATGTGAAATGAGGATATTAAATATTATCACACATATATAGCAAGGAATCTCTTAAGACTTTAGAAGCCATATTGTAAGTTCATGGTAGATAATGATTCAATCACACACAAGCCGCGTGTTCAAATCCTTATTCTTTAAAAACACAATCAAGTATCAAGGTTGCTACAAATTAAATCTGTCACGGCTCAAAATCCCCATTTTGGCGTGCTATAGATATGGAATGAGTGAATAAGAGTTATATTAACGTCGCGTATAAATCTACACGAGGGCTATTGGCGATGGACTTTGTAATTTTGAGCCTCGATCAAGTGTACTTTTTTATATTAACGTCGCACTATAAAGCTACACGAGGGCTATTGGCGACGGACTTTGTAATTTTTAGCTTCGATCAAGTGTACTTTTTTTAAAGTACTTTTAGAAAGCTAAGTGGCCGGAATTCTTATTGTCATATCGTGGAAATGAATAACTGAAATAAGACGGAGTAATAACTCCACAAAGATCATTGAAGGATATCAGTATTAAGCAATATATATATATATATTAAAGAGCTTAACTGTTATCAGTTAAAATTGTACCATCAAAACATGCGTTTGAAAAATGACTTCTGCAACATTTTTTCTTCAATAGCTCTATCAGCGTAACTTTACAATCCTAACAACAATACAAAATAACCATCTCAGAAGATATATTACTTTTTCAAAGAAAAACGGACGAATGACAGAAAAAGTTTATGTATAAATTGTGTCCTAATTTTTTTTTTCCATTTCTGACACAAAAATATTTTCTTATTTAAAATATTTAAAAAGCATTGTAAACGTAAAATTAAGATTAAAAAATGCTCAATTCTTTTGTATGAAATTCGAACACTTTTTTTTTTAAATATGCATTAAAATTCGACGATGAATAGAGAGACTGTATGTTTTTTCCCAAAGCGAACAAAAGAAAGACCATTCTTTTTGCCCGTTTAGAGTTGAGTTGAATGATTGCTTCGTACATAAAAAACGATTCCATGTTTTTCTACCCGTTTGAACTCAAACTCGGAAACTATGAATGGGTTTTTGTAACAACTATAAAAAAGCACCATTTCAGGGTTTTTTATGTGATCAAAATGTTTATTTATCTCCTGCTTGAAGAATAATATGATCGGTTCATTTTTTTACACTCAACTGAGCAACAGAAGCAATATTTTCGTGCCCTTTCGTTCTTTTTCATGCGATACAATAACCCGGATTCAGAAGCAATGAGACGAAAAAAAATACTCCTGCTTTTTTTTCTGAAGCATATGTGGTACAGCATTTCGTATATGTTTATTTTTTCTGTCGTATCGTAAAATATTGAAAACATTAAAACGGGTGTATTTTTATGAGATTCCATTTGATACATCTCTTTTAATCTCTACCTACATGCATTCAGTGAATTATTGTTACTTTTTAAACAACATATCTTGACAAATATTTAAATAACTCATTTGATCTAATATTTGCGACTTTCGTTCTAAAATTTTAGCTGTTTCATATTTAGTATATTTTTTTATTTTATTCTATTAATTCAATTTCATCTGGTGACACCACATTCATTTCCTGAAGTCGATTTATTAAAATGAACTGAAGTGAACTGCATCATTTTCTTATATTTGTTAGATTTTTCTCAGAAGCAGTGGAGAGGAAATTTTAAAAGAGTTTGGAAAAAATTGTGCTTAAGTCTTGAATAAGAAATAACACGGCACTTCATTTTATGAAGTATTTGACTCTGAAATTAATTTAAAATAGGTTAACTTTGTATTGATAATCAATATACCACACATATATTTAATTACATATAACAATAATACATTAATATATACACACATATTATTACATTTATTTTCCTCACTTCTGTTAGAGCTATCTTAGTCCCTCAAAGTAAAGCTTATTTCTGCCATGTATCTCAAAAAATAATTTTTCATACAGATCATTAGAATTAAAAAAAAACAATTTTGTTCTTAGTCTATAAAGCATCATAATCACAGATACTTTTAGTTAATGCAAGAAACAACTGAATTTTACAAACTCATATTTTAATTATTTTTTAAATATATTTTATATATCATGTGTGTGTCTCTCTTTCACTTCAATAATTCAATATATGAGACATATTTTTAAAGTCAGCAAATTTTAAAGATATGACCGCTGCAGCGCTGCGATCGCAGTTCTGGACTAGTGCACTAAGTGATTTTATCTCCTGTATAGACACGTATGTCAATGTGTCGTTACTTTTATGTTTGTTCATATGTGTTTAAAATTGGAACTATATCCTATTGTAAATCATTCGTTTCTTGAATGCAGGAGACGTGAAAGAATCTAATGTTATTGCTGTGTTTAAAACACTGAGAAGAAGGAATGACAAAGAAACGCGTTAAAGCCTTTAAAGAAAACCATACAAACGTGCATAACGAGAAACAAAATGGGCAACCATCCGGCATTAATTATAACTTGGTGCAAGGAATAGAGGAAAACGTTCGAGAAGCAAATAAATATACGATTTCACCGTTTTGTTTGATGAAATTTCTCAAATTTCAAAAAGTGTTCTCTATGAAACTGTGACAGAATACTTATTACACACATTATTAGAAAATGTGCTGCTCCAAAAATGTTGTCTGATATGCAGAAAAACCAAACGATTAGACAGTGTATTGACTTTCCTTGAGAAGTAAAATGTGGAAGGAGAAATATTTATTATTTATTTTTTAATATATACCCAATATACACTGCTGGCCCCCGTAAATGCAACACCCTGAAGGAAGCACGCAAATAACATGAAATTTACAACATGCATTAGCGGAGGTGAGATATGCAAATGATTAGAATTTCAGCGCAGACACACATCACGCACGCCTGTGGCGCCACCTCAAAGAGCTATTTAAGGTTTGGAGATTTCAACGATTTCTAGTTCGGCAATTGTGTTTTTCTTGTGGTTTTTTAAAAAACGATCAGTTATGTCTCGTAGAAAACAGCGACCAGCTTTTGATCAAGTATCCGAGTTCGACAAAGGAAGGATAGTGGCCTACCGAGATTGTGGATTCTTGAAATCGGCAGTCGTGTTGGACGAAACCAAACAACTGTAATGCGGATATGTGACCGTTGGATGCAAGAGGGTACGACGGACCGACGGGGTCGATCGCATCCACCTCAGAGCACCACTTCACGTGAGGACAGACAGATTGTGCGCATGGTAGTGACGGATCGCTCAGTCACATCACGAACCATAGCACAGCACATTGAGTCTGTAATGCATCCTTCAGTGTCTGCGAGTACCATTCGACGCCGTATACAGCACATTGGTCTGTCCGCAAGACTTCCATTGCTTGGTCTACCCTTGACGCAGAACCACAGACGTTTCCGCGGTCAATGGTGCGATGAAAGAAGGATGTGGGCGCATTACCGGTACTTTAAACAGCGTGCGTTACATCTCCGAGGTGTTGAAGCCAGTTGTCCTTCCTTACCTTCAGGTCATGGCCACAGCCATATTTCAACTGGATAATGCGCGACCACACGTGGCACGCATAGTCCAAAGGTTCTTCGTCAATCACCAGATTGAATTGCTTCCCTGGCCGGCTCGCTCTCCGGATCTTTCGCCGATAGAAAACATGTGGTCCATGGTTGCTCAACGATTGACCCAGATTACACCACCAGCTGCCACACCAGATCAACTTTGGCAACGAGTGGAAGCTGCTTGATCTGCTGTACCCCAAGAACACATCCAAAGTCTCTTTGAATCAATGCCGAGGCGTATGGCAGCGGTGATCTCCAACAATGGCGGTTACTCTGGCTACTGATTCTGGCAGGAACCACACTTCACAGAAGTCTATAAATTTAATCATTTGATACTTGGCAACATGTTATCTACAAAATAAATTTTGTTGTGGTATCTCTTGTCTTTCTTGGTGTTGCATTTACGGTGGCCAGCAGTGTATTTTAATAAAGGATTTTTTGTAAAAATATTTCTCTTGAGGTATTACTACAAACGCTAACAATTATTGTGAGATATTAATGAAAATAAGTCGTGCACTTGCAAAACAAAATATGTTGCATGTTTACTAGAGGAATCATTTACACATGGTTCAATAAACGCATAAAAATTTTTCTTTCTTAACATTACATTGTTAGTCAAAACTTTATTAAACTGACTTAACATCCACAGACTTTTTTTGTACTAGCATCGATGAAGAGCCCTGATGGTCAGTGCTACGTCAAAACTCCCCTGTAAGAGCGGTGTAATAAGGTCACAGATTTCTGCAAGAATGGAAGTCAAAAGCTGATCGTGCGATGTGATAATTGCCTTAATATTGGAGGAAATCATTTAATAAGTAAACTAAGGTCCAGGCTTTCGTGCAAAAATAAAACTGTTGAAAAATTGTCCACTTTTTCTGTATAAAAAAAACGGTAGTTTTTCAAAAAGGCACATTCCTTAAGTGTTAAATACAATCTTGAGAAAAAATTTGGTTAATTTAAGCTTTCATTACTTATGTTAGAGAAAGTGGTCGAAACTAGACTAAATACTGTACAAAGAACATCCTATTTAAATACATATTCATTCCTCCACTTTAATAACTATATTTTTCCTTATTCAAGATCCACATTTTATATATTTTTTTGTATTTTAATTCATCAAACCTAAAATGATTCATATATTAAACATGAAAAAGAAGTACATGAGTTATCAAAGCTGAAAAGTAATGATGCCACTTATATAAATACACGATTTTAAATTCATTTGTAAAGCAACAACATATAATTTCTAACCGAACTGAAATGAAATACACCCAAACTAGAAAAATAGAATGCATAGTTAATAATATATTAATTGAGCATTGTAAAGAGGAAAAAAATTGTTCTCAATAAAACTTCCACTGCACACTACATAAAGGCTTGCAACCTTTCTAAATTTGACACTTACATTTTTGTATAATGGTTTCTAGTAATATCGAGTGAAAAATCGGCAACTATTTAATTACTGGAAATTATTGCATCACAGATTGGGTGATAACAGATTTCATTCAAACGAATCTATCTATATAAAAATGGATGTTTGCATATATGAAATCGCTTCATTCCAACACCGTTCAACCGATCACTATGAAAATTAGCATGTATATGTATTTTATTGTGGAGAAGGTTTTTGTGCTATCCTCTTTGTTGCAGCTTCTCACCAGGTGGCGCTACAGAATATCAACTTCTGCGTTGTTCAATCAATCGTCAAGAGTATCTCCTCTTCGTAAGGAAGCATCACGGAAGACAACAAGAGTTCAGTACAGAAGACAATAGGATATATGCACTTCTTTAAAAAAGTAGCAAGCTTTTACATAGTCTGCTGCTTAATTTTCTTTATAGAATGCCTTATGCCTTCATGGAGTATCTTTCTGAGGCGTGTGGGATTAGGCAAATCACTATGCTACGCATTCATTAATTGTCCTTTTCATGTAGTAAATGTGTGTTCTCTATGTCTTCATAAAGTATGTACTTTACTTTTATTTAAGGTTATTTAGACAGCTTTTTTTCTGTTACATTCTCAAGCAAGCAATACGTACAATATATACAAGTGCAGTATAATATTTTCTGAGTAAACACTCTTACTTATTTTTTTAAATCTCATTCTTGATAACCCGGCATTTTCACAAACTCGGTCACTCTTCGGACCACATTAGGCCGAATTTTCGGGGATCTATTGTATTAATTAAAATTAACTCCTTAATTTTTAATTGATTTCTTATTCATTTTTTATAATTTCAAATTTTTTTTTAATGGTTTGACTTATTAATTGTGTTATATTACTTTATTTAAGATGTGCTTTTTGAATTTATGATAGAAGTTGTTAATTCCATATTTATTGTGCTACAAATAGTCTGATATTATACACTTCTTTATAATTTTTGTATTTTTGATAGGAAATTTCTATTATTCGAAGCTACAAGAAAAATTAGTCCACATAACTTTTTTTACAATATATTTTTTTTAATTCTAAACAATAATTACCAAAAAGACGAATTATTTCGCTTTAATTACTCATGTGAACTGAGAATTACATGCAATTGCAAAACAAATAAGAGTGTGATTTAGTAATTTAAATATTTTTACAATACTTCAATATTATCAAGAAATAAGAAACTATAATTTTTAAGCACACTAATTTAAGATATCAAAAAAAAAAAAAAATTAACCGCATTTTGGTAAAAGAACATATTTTTAAAATTTTAGGGAAATGATAAGTAATTCAAGTTACAAATTTCAGAAAGAAGAGGGAATAAGATTATGACGAGATAGCTCAATAATGTTGTGAGCACCTTTATCAATAACGAAAGCTAAGACATCATGCTGCTACTTCGAATAACTTGGAATGTTCAAGAATTCAATGCCAATGTGATAAGATTTTAATTGAAAGGAGAATATTAATGTTTTATATTAAAATATCCAGTAAAAAATTTATTTGTACATAATCCATTATAATGTGGAGTTAGTGAGTGGATACATAATTTTTTTGATATGCCAATGGATACGTGTGACTAATATAAATAAACACTTACTTGGTTCGGAATTACTATTTGTTTCCTTAGCACCAAAATCACCTCTCTTTTCCTCTTTGTGATTTTTCTTCTTCCTGAAAAGTAAACAAACGCTCATAAATATACTTATAATATTTATCAAGGCATGTGTTAAATGAATTTCATTTAACTAATTCTTAGTAATATTTTTGGAATGAAAATGGATTAATTTTTCGGTTTAAGAAGTATAAGATAAATTAAATTCTCAATGTCATATGTACAGAATGAAGCGTTTTCTCGGATATCAAAATACATTGCCTGTAAACATTAATTTTGGGAAAAGAATTTTTTATGTATTTCGGACATTTATCAGTTCTAAAATTACTTCAACTTTACAATCACTTAGTCACTATTTCCGAAATTATGAAACCATTCAGTGGAATTTGAAAAAATAAATTTTTTACATCCTCTCTTTCTCTCTGTCTACAGACCATTTATTATTAACTCCAATAAATTCACAGACGAAACGATCAGATAACTAACTCCTTTTAATATAAAAAAGCACATATTATATATAGTGCTCTACTTGGAAATGCATAAAGAAAGGTTATCAAATATAACAAAACTTATTCCTTACAAGTGATTAAATACTCTATATTGCAGTTTCCTATTAAAGAAACCATGTAAAATTCTGAAATAATACACACTAAGTATGTTCCCTTTAGATAGTACCTCCATTCGTTCTTTTGAAAGACAGTTATTACCAGCATCTCATATTTTATTTTTAATAAACATTTATTTTATTTTAGTATATAGTATTTTTATCCTTTAGGCAGGGGCAACCTTTTAGCTATGGCGAGCCAAACCAGTTTACCAATAGGATTCAGCGTGCCACACAAGAGGGCATTTTTTACACAATTCGATATCCGCGATAACGCATGCAGAGTCACAGATAGAGGTCAATAATATAAATTTATAGTTTTATTATTTTTTAATTTTGTGCATCATTTTAAGATATTTCTTAACGTAAAAGCAAATAGTACAAAATATAACTATTTCTTAAATTAAAATTTTTAAAAATTAAAATTGTACATGTATTATGTATTTTAAACATATTTACTAAAATAAGAAATGGATTACATAAAATATAAGTACTTCCCTTTATTACAATTAAATAAAAAGGTAAATAAATGTTTTAATGTGAACTTAGTTCTTGCATCGTTCTACTTTCATATCTCAAAATCAGCGGTATAATTTCTGACTTTCAATTTGACACGATTTTTAGCATTCAGTTGCTAAACAATTTCTTTGCGGACTTAAAATATTTTTCATACGAGGAAAGATTTTTTTACTTACATCTGTAGAACCAAAAGCTGAAAGCAGAGTACATACAGTTTTCACTCTGCAAACAATTAAATCTCTCCAGAAATGACATTCAATAACCTACGAAACAGCTGCAAATTTATTTTTAGAGTTAGCTTTCTGGTTTTTTCGTAATTCCGTAAATATCCGTAATTCTGGATATGTTTGTCAAATAACGTCCATTACATATTTATCAACTCCCAACCCCTCAAAAATTGACAAATTTATAGAGAAGTGCAAAGGGTCACTAATAATGGTACCGCGTGCCACATGTGGCATGCATGCCATAGTTTACCGACCCTTGCTTTAGAAGAAATTATGCAGTGGGGTTTTTTACATGTCTCTTCATTGCTTTTCAAAACTCCTCTTGGTTTTGATTTGATTATAATTTACGTCACCCTCTGAAGCAACACGAGGACTACAGTTGAATGACCTCGTAAATGTGAACCATGGTCACGTGACGAAGATGACACCTGCACTGGATCCTCCCCATTTCCAAACATCCGCATCACGCCACCGGGAGGAGATTAATGTGCATCGGCCTTTTACACAGCAGGTCTCCCGAGGCACTAGGATTCGAACCCATGCCACACCAGGCACAAGTCCGTGATCATGACCAAAAGACTGCCGTCACCACCAGTGATGTAACGAAGAATAGTAGGGCCCCCAGTAAAGTCAGGTTTTGGGCCCCAAACCAGAGCTCACAAAGGGTACTTAGCGTCAGTCAGGCCCCTCCAAACGATGCGGCAATTGTGGGGGTGTAAGTTATTCCACTGGTCACCACTTCTAATCTTGAGTATGAGCCCCTTTCTAAATATGTATTTGCTATATGTAGAAAAAGGGGAGTTTTTCAGGAATTTATAGTAACGTATTATTATCCACGCATTATTTATTACTCAATAAAATACAAGAATACATAAAATTAATTCACCCATTTCTGCAATTAAAAGAATTATCTCCATCACTAATGGTGCGAAACGATACCGATTAAAATAAGAAAACGCTGTCTCTATCAAAGCATATCTCATCGAAAAAACATTTCCCAAGGTAATCTTTTACTTAATGGCATTTTCAAAGTACATTATGAGGTTTTATGTATCCAGACCACGAATGGGCCTGCTCGTAAACGCATCTTCGCAAATAAATAGGCTCGCATGCAATGACTGACCCTACCTATGGCGGAGGGAAGATATAAAAAAAACATACCAAATAAAAACGAACAAAAAATATAATGTATAGTTTATCCATCGATTTGCGAAAAAAGAGCGCGAGAAAATGTTTATTTATTTATCCCCAAGAAAAAACGAGACTCCGGGATTCCAGCATCAAAATTCATTGCAGCATTATATCCAGTTTTCTTCCACGAGAAAGCATCTTCTTTCTTTGCCACCCTTTGTCGTTATTGTTCCTATATCTCATTGTTGCCAAATCCGGTAGCGAAATAAATCCTTTTTCCAAGATGCAGCATTTACTCGTACTATCTCAATACTTTTTGGCGAGCTTTTATTCCCTTTTTTATGTATACTTTATTCTTTTTATTGTCATTTGCTTATTGTTTGTTCATTTTTTTTTCTTCACTTAATCTTGGGGAAAACAACTAGGAGAAAATGAATTATTATTTTCCTTTTGAATAAAATTTAAGGTAAGAATGCTTGAAATTGTGAAATAAATGTTTTGGTGTTGTTTGTTCAGATCTATATTGAATCGAAGTGGAATTATGGCTCCGAACGGATTTTTTCTCTAGATTCAGTAACGATATCAGTATACAAAAACGATTTATGAATTTAGTGTTCGTATTTTATTGAATAATAGCCTGAATTTCTTAGAATTTGTTTGCTTTTGAACTCTGAAACTTATTGAGAGAGAGAACAAAATACCTGAGTATATTCCTGAGTTGATGGAGTAATTTATATTACGTTGTTATGTTGTAACGCTATACAGTTAAACCTGTTTTTGTGCGGTAGATAAGGACCACATAAAAATAAAGTCACAAAAAAAATATTCGAAAATTTCATAAATTCTTACATATATCAAACAACTTTGTAGAAATCCTTCCGAAAAATTTTTTATGCGGTGGAAAGGGACAACATACAAAAAGTCGCACTTCGAAAATACGTGCATATCTGCCAGCTCGTAAAATGTTCCATACTCCATTGCAGGCAATGGCAACTCAAATGACTGCGGTAATGCAGGTCTGTTTCCTCCAATGCGCTTGTGAAAAGCTCCCCCTAGCGCCGAAAGAAGACATTTTCGATCATAGGTTGCTATGCAAATCTGAATTCTTGTTATATCCCCTATCCCTCCTTAAAGTTTGTCCATTGGTCCTGCGGCATCCTGTTTATTTATATATGTGTGCGTGTATGTTAATTTTGACAAAAGTATGATCAAGAAATTTTAATTAAATTTATTTAAACTGTAAATTATTTTTCCGATTGTTTATTAACATCGCATACAGAAGCTACACGACGAATATCTGCGATAGACTTTTTCATTTTAACTTCAGATAAGTGACGAGGATTGCACTTAAGCTGTCACCTTACTCTCCAACCTTTCACAACACTCTAACGTGAGGTCTTGTTAATTTCCCAAATATGTATATATATATAATATGCTAAGGCTTAGATCCTAAATTCTCAAAATAGAGGGTATTATAGAGAAACCCAGATACAGATTTAGTGGCAGAGAAATGTAATCCAGGTTTTCTAACTGTAGTCAACCTCAATTGCTTACAATACGTAAATTCAACGATTTTCAATCAGAAACACCTACGCTTTTGATCATGTTTAAACAAACACATAACTTTATGGAAAAAAAGTTAGTTTTGGAAGAATATAATCGGAAAGAGAAGAATATTGGAATAAAAATTTATTTTTCAAAAAGAATTAAATGGCAGTTTTGCAGTTATTGATGTCTCAAGAAATAGGTCACTAAATCATTCTCTGGAACTGTTTAGAATGTCTCTTAAGCCAGTTCTTCTCAAACTTTCAATATTTGTGACCCAATATTTAATCATAATTTAAACCCCTCCCCCTCCACAAAATAACTATGTTTCGAATTAAATAATACTGTACTTTTTGACGCTAAAGTTACAATGCGACTTTAACTTAAGTGCCACCACCGTGTATAAACGTTTCGCTCAGCCAAAGCATTAATTGTCCCGGAGGTATATCTACGTCTTTCCGAAGTACGATCTTTTCTGAGCACAGCTTGCCATAAAATTATTCCAAATGCTTTGGAATGCAATAAAAGGGTCTTGGCAATGTTTACCTATGACCTACAAGTAGCTGAGCATATTCCATTTGAGCAGAGCACCTAATCCGTACCATAAAAGCAACACTACCGTTGCTACCAGCTCGCTCAATGCATTTTTGACAACTTGATAACTGGACTCATGAGATCTGCATCCTCTAGATACCTTTCCTAAAATCTTATCACTTTGTTTTGAGATTCCATTTGAACTTAATGAGCAGCAGCTTCTATTTTTCCAAGATATTCTAATAGTGATTCGTTCGTTCTTGAGATTCAAATTGACGTCCAATGTTTGCGTTGAAATAATGATGTTTCCACATAATGTTCAATTTCCTTCCCCCAATATTTTCTCACAAATTCCGAGTTGCATCCCTAAGCTTCTACGCGATAATTTAGTTGACTATCAATGTTTCTACGTAATGTGCGAAATGTTTGCACACGTTATTCGAGATGTGTATTGAGGATTTTGATAAGCAACTCAAATCCAGGATCAATCGAGTAACAAGCTGCTGCTATGCTCATAACACTGTTTATGATTATTATTTATACTATCATCATTTTGTATTCATCATTATACGCACATCGTATAATTATTATCATAGGATAATAGCCTTTTTGTTGCTCCATAACCCGTAACTATAAGTGTAACTGTATCATTTTGTATTTAAGGTGTTTCTTGGAAAACAATTTCTAAAGAATCTTGATTCATTCAATACCCCCCAAAACCCGTAATTGTAAGTGTAACTCTATCATTTTGTATTTAAGGTGTTTCTTGGAAAACAATTTCTAAAGAATCTTGATCCATTCAATTCTATCCCACCAAATTTTAAATAGGGTTTTTTTTTTGTAAATTATTTATGGGATTGGAGTACATCTTTTTGATTGAACCTATTACTAATTGAAATTTCTTATATGATATTCGGTACTTGAAGTATTATACATCGACCACCTTCGTCAAATCAAAAGATGTCACCAAATGCCACAGTATGCTGCCAATAGTGGAAATCCCACCCACGCATGTTCGAACATACAAATAATAAGGATGACAGCATTTGGCGACATTTTTTTATTTCGCGATATCTGCTGATACGGTGAAATCAGTTGATGGTATAATACATAATTACCTGATATTCTTATATAACTTGTGTATAAACTACCATAATTCGTTTTATATTTAAAAGATAGCTCAAACAGATAGTCAAAAATAATTTTTACAGCGACACGAATCATGTAGGAATGAATATATGGATAAATATTGGTACTTATGTATTATCGCAACAATAGCGAACTCTATTAATAACTCTCCAAGTTGGCAATCAGAGAGAGGCATAGGTTGCGATAATACTTAAGTAGGTACTTACGTATTACCGAAACATATCGGCAACATTTGACACCTGACGCAACCTATTGGCAATAATGAAACAAAGCACGTGATTGCCAATTCAGCGCATGTGAAATTGGGATTGGCAACTTGGCGAGTTATCTTGAACGATGGCGATTGTTGCGATAATACGTAGGTACCCGTAAGTACCTAAATGTTTGATTCTTTATTAACTTAACTTGATCAACTTAAAAATTAAAGCTACATTTTGCAGTATGATGAATTTCGGTACCTTTTTTTTTTCGTTTCGTCAACTCAAATCTCGCCAAGCAAGGTTTATTGGGGACAACACACAATATACACATAAAAAAATGTTATAAATGTTTGTTCTCATTGGTTTTTATCAATTTTTGATGTATTATGAAAAAGATGTTTCTGTTTAGAAAAGACAGTGTCTTGTTTAGAAAATGTGGTGGTAAAAAATTACTAGTGAAACATTCCGTTTGGCGTCGGTTGTATCATTTTTGGCGACTTTATCGCTTGCGTCAGCGAAATGGAAAAGTACCAAAAAGACATCAACTTAAAAATTAAAGCTGCATTTTATAGTATTATTAAATTTGTCCACAATATAAGATTTTTACACATTAACCATAAAGGAGCTGTTTTAGCTACCAATAAATAATACCTGATTTATTTTCAAATATCTACTTTCATCAATAAGGAAATCAATTTTCAAAAATATGCTATAATAGTGATACATTTCTTTTGGTTGATAGTTTATTAATGTATTGTATCCGCCTCTATGGTGCCACACTAAAAAAAGATACCAACTTCCAGGGAAGGTACTAGGTCTGCAATGGTAAAACACCAATCCGAAGCCCATTAGAAATTTTAAAAAAAGTTTATTAGCGTCGCCTTCTGAAGCAAATTAAATTTCTCAAATAATTCTCTTGTGCTTGTTGCACCTAGATTAACATACAATATTAAAATTTAACAAAAACTGGCATTTAAAATCAAAGATTTATTTATTCAAGTAACTCAAAAGCTATTGGAGACAAACCCCGCAATTTTGACCTAAGGGAGATACTTCAGTTGGTATCTCACTCTCCTCATGAATTTCACAGAATATTAGTTCTTCATGAATTTAACTGAATATTTAACTTAATATTATTCCAGTTCAGATGTCATTAAATACAACACCAAGCTGAAAAACAGGAATCGTTATAAGTTTCAAAAACATTCAGAGATATGGTGTTGTGTGTATGTTTGATCAGTAAGATACTACTTTATATTCTGTTCTCAGTATACGATTGTACTTGGAAATTTCAATACACGCCATCAGTAATCCATTGTAATATTCTAGAACCTTTTAATATGACGAAGGAATAAAAAAGTCATTTGTGTATCCTCTGTATTGTGTATCATCTCTATATATTCAGCAATTTAACTAAATATTTAGGTAAATACATCGACAAAATAAGGCATAGATGATCATGATCATAATTTTATATAATAAAGAACAATAAATCAAACTTATTTTTCTTACAAAAAATAATAGGATTCGCTTAAAATATCTCCAAAATAATCTTCCTTTTGAAATTACTTTGCGCATCGAAAAATTCAAGCAAACAACTTGGTAAATAGACTAAAAAACATCAATTTAAAAGACTCGAAATTTAAAATAAAAATTTCATCTGTAGTTCAATTTCTTCAGAACTAAATGATAGTTCATATACTTCAACAGAGAATAACAATAATCATTTATCGTTTCAAAGATTATACATGTTTAAGTTTAAAAAAGGCTTGCGCATAGTTTAATACAGAATTTTTATTTAATATTATGACGGTCGGGAAAAAAATTTCGTACGAAATGTTATATATATTTAAAATAATACGATTCAAAAAATGTATTTATTCTACCACAAAATCCAAACGATTTTTCAACTGTACGGAACATGATCATAAACATTGCTTCTTATGAAAATTGAATGAATTGCTTCTTATGAATTGCTTCTTTATTTAAATTTAATTTACCTCATAACGGTTCCGTCAAAATTCTTCGATAAAAATACTACTATAATATATACAAAAACCACCAATATAAAGAATACCCCAAAATTTAAAATAAAACCAACAGTCATTCCACAAGTCACGAAATTTTATTTAATTTAAAGCGTCGACGAAATAAAATGAATTGCATTCCGCGAGATCTTAACATTTTAATTTTTTTGCCGTTTCCTCTTACCATCTAGCTTAAGGTAAGGAAATAAGTCCGTTATGTAGATGATCTTACGTAACTAAATTCCCGAAAAGTAATGGGGAACAGTAAGAAAAGGGAACTCGAGGGAAATTAGGTGGAAAATGAGAGTATTTCAGCCGACACAAACACATATTATGAGTCACGAAGGAGACTGGTCCAGAATCATAACCGCAATCAAATCCTGGAGGACATTAAGTAAAAGAATGAAAATGTCGTTTGAAGACAATGGAGCAGCTTCATAATCATGACATTCGAATCTTTTAGGCTTAGCGAAAGAGCTTGTGAAATATTGTGGAGGTGTACGTCGTTAATAGTGTGGTGTGTTTTTCTTTGCTTTTTTTAAATCTTGATGGAGTCTTGGGTGATGTTTTAAGTTGTTGTTTTTTATTTAAAAGTTCACAGTTTCAAGGTAATTTTTGAAATGCTATATAACAAGTAATATAAAAGAAATTTTAAGTTAGTTCCTACTTAGGTCAACAAGGAAAATTTTTATTTTAGTTCATTAAATTTAATAAAATTAATTAATATTTGAAAATTCAATATTAACCTCGTGTCATCCACTACAAATTTAAAAAATATATCTGAAGTTGAGTGGCGCCATCTGTTGTAGTCAATTGTAACTTCGTCAGAAATAACGCAGAATAAATTGAAAATTAAAAAATAAAATTAAATTAATGAATAATATTTGAAAAAACTGTATCAACATCAAGTTTCATCCACTACAATTTTAATAAAATGTATTTGAATTTTAGTGAATGAATAAAAAGTACTTTATTAACAACTGAAAATTTGAAGAATATATATTTGTATAGGGTGAGCGTAAACTAATAGTAAGAATTGAAAAATGACAGAAAAAAAACCAACTGTAGAATTAATTTTAGAAACTGAATTTCCTATAAGGAAGGAGATCTTTCTAAAAATATTTATTTTCATTATAAGCCATCTGGAATACATATTCTATGTGTCAATCTATCTAGATGTCTTTTAATGATAGAGCACGACCTATTTGGTGAAAGGCGATTTATTCAAAAATAAAAATATGTTTTAGTGATAATTTCTTTTATTAAAAAACTCCTAAATAATTTTCAGGAAATTTTTTTTGAAAGAATACGTTTTAACTATGATCCATTATAAAAGGAAAAACAAATTCATTAACACAAATATTTCCGAAAATAGTACATGACGCATGCAAATAAATGTACGCCAAACACCCCATACGAAGCACACTTAATCTTTCTTTCCCATAAAAGCAAAAATTCGTGACTTATTGCTTGCTTAAAAATTTGTAAAAAGTTCCTGAACTATTTTGTGTTTCTTTGTTCTTTTTTCAAAAAAAATATTTGATTTATTTTTTTATTGATGTTGCTCATCGAAGAGTTTCACTAGGGAAAAAAAACGACGAAGCTTGAAATTGTGAAACTCAGTCAAGTGATGAAAGCGTCACCTGAGTTGACAATATACTATACCAGGGGTGGGCAACCAGCAGTCCGCGGGCCACATGTGGCCCATGAAGAGTTCTTCTAACACCCGCCGAGACAACCAAGAAACCAAATAGGCATGTTGACCAAAACTCTTTTTGGTCAACATATATTTGTGAGCAAAGTATTTTTGTATAAAGATCAACAAGAGTAAATACAAATAACAGTTGTCTGTCATTAACTTACAGACAGATATGAGAATTTCAACAATCAATCTCACTCTAGATTTTTAAAAAAAATTCTAGAAGAGTATGAAGGGTACATTTGTCTCATTAAACTGATTCTAAAATTAAACGGGCTTGTGTGTGTTCGTGCAGCTATTGATCAAATGAAATTAGCATAGTTATTGAATAAAACTGACTGTATTTTATTTAACTTACATTTATTGATTTCTTATGCTTCAATTTATGTGTCCTCTGAGTTGCATAGTTAACTAATGAACGTAATCCTTCTGAAAGGTGTGCGGCTCTCCGGTATTCTCAGCTTCCACAAAGTAGTTCTCAAGCCAAAATATTTGACCACCCCTGCACTCTCCTAATTTCAATTCACACCAACGTGAGGACTCATAGCCACCACAGATTAAAAGTACAGTAGAACGTCGTTTATCCGAATCAATTGGGACTGGACACCTTTCGGATACGCGATTGTTCGGATAACCGAAAACCGAATGCGATCCATGCAGTATATGAAACCGGACACTATACGATTATTGAAAATCATCACATGCGGTATACGTGCTTGAAGAAAAAGCAAAATAGGTGTAAAATGCTGCAATTTTACCTTTATTGTGGCAAATAATCACTTTTTTTTCACTGTACCATTGTACACCTTCGTTTTTTCACTCCAAGTCTCTGATTCTCTTGAGTAGCACTCTGATTGTTGTTCATACCACTCCATACCTGTCTCTAACGCAGAAATGCGTCAGCATTTGACTGTTCCTTGCTACTTCCGGTGTTGTTGTTGTCCTCGTTTTCATCCGTTTCATCGTCGACAGAGTCGGATTCTTCTTGAACGGAAATCACAATCTCGTCATCATTTAGCATTTGAAATCCACAGTCTTCTGCATCACATGTTATACAGGCTTCTACACCTTCTTCATCGCATTCTTGAAATCCTGGGATCGATTGGACAAAGTCGGTAATCCCCTCCCTGTGTTCGTCATTGAAGTCTTTTTCGCTTTCTGAATCTGGCCACAGCTTATTCCATGCATTTTTCAGGCTCTGTCTTTCGAGCGAGTCCCACGCTTCGGTTAACATGTAGCAGTTGTCCTTCATATTGAGCTTTTTAGCAAAAGCAGCAACACTTTCTGCTTCACCTCTGTTTGAACACTTTCTGTTCGACAACGTATTAATATACAATGCATGTAGTTGACAAAAAAAAACTGGTTCGGATATTTGACACTCCGGATAATAAACGTTCGGATAAACGACGTTCTACTGTAAATCAACCCCTCTGTACGGCGGTTTTTGGTGCTGTGGTCCCCAAACCCCGGGCTGTGGACCGGTATCAGTCCATGGAACATAGAGTACTCTCTCAAATAATATGAAATTATTTCCACTTTATGTACTGCGATGTATTTTTCTCGAGATTGTGCGACTTCTTATGGGGAAAAAATCCCTTTATTTTCCATGTTAATCAGTTTTATATTCATTTTTTGGTGTAACTAATTTATTCTAAAGGCATGTTTAATTAAAATTTAATTAAAATTATTATGTCAAACAATTTAAAATATAAACAAACAATGGTTTGCTACCATAATCATTTCGCTACCTTGATCATTCACGGTAATGAGCGGTGAAAATACAACCAGAATCGGAGATCTTAGCTTTTTGCGCGAAAGAGCTTAGATTTATCCGATCATTGGTTACGTCTTCGCAACTAACTGCTTATTTCTTTGGTGTAAATGAGTATTTATAATTTCCGAACATCAAAGCTTTCGTTGGATCTTTCGGATTTTTGTGCTACAACGTACTAAAACTAACCATACATACATCTATACGAATAAAAAGAAAATATTTTTGCAGTGAAAAGGCAACAAAGTAATATTCAATGTATTCGAATGAATTAATATATATTTCAATATTTTAATGTATCCTAATGGGATTATATAAACATCTATTTGAATAATGACTTAAGTTCGTTTTAAGCGTTGAAAGAAGCATCACACACAATAGGTTTCTAAATTTTTTAACACTCTCAATTTACTTAAGTTAAAAAAATTTAATTTTTCATTTTACTTTCTTTCCAAATACTGCGTAAATACTTTAATCCTTAAGAGAACTTCCTATTTTTAAATAAGCCAATTAGACCTATTTAAAGACTTGTAAATATCATTAAGCAAAAACAAGTCTAAATAATGAATTAGGCAAACCAAACTACAATTTACTAACCAACAGAATTTAAGATAGTTTAGATAACCATTAGAAAATTCTTGTTTAAGTAATAAAAAACTTGCCTATCTTTATTCCGACTTTAATGATAACGATAATTAAAGTTGATTTTTCCTTCTAAGCTTTTCTAAAAGGGATTAAATGCGAAAACGTGACTTTCCACCACACGTGACCTATTGATGCAAATATAAACATTAAACATCACTCCTATAAAACTTTGCTCTCCCCTTAAATGAATAAGATTACTAATTTAATTTACCACCTTTCAGCTCAAAGGCTTAGGCGAAGACATATGCTATCCACCAACGCTAATGCTCTCACTTATTCTACTCCAATAAGTAAGAGGTTTAAGGTTACTTACTAATGCATCACGTACTCTGAGCAGAAATTCCATATTGGTGTCACCCCTCTCGCGCCATCATTCCATTTTGACGTCACCACTCTACTCGAGCCACCAGGACACCTCCAGAAGATTTTGAATATCCCGATATCAACTAAGTCCATTGGGGTGGAAGAATTTTCCACACCAATTGATTCTCGACTGCCGTATTAACCCAGGAAAGTTAGGGGTAGGGGAACCCTGGCAACAATTTCCTGAAGGTGGTAGGACCGCCCTTATCGGAAGATCACACTTGATTAAGTTCGTAAAGTCTTTGCTTGGAGGGCCTTTTGTGTCGATGCCCAATCTTGCAACACCTGCTGCTGCAGTGGCTTTGGGGAAAGTCTAGATATCATATAGTCCATTTCGTTCTCAAAATGAGTCTCGGCTGTTTTGGAGAGTGATAAGTGTGAAAGAGCAAAGGTTATGCATTGGAGATAATTGCCTTCAAACTCCTTAGTTGGTAAAAGTTGAAGCTTTTAAAGTTCTGTTAGAAATTTTGATGCTTTAAAATGAATTGAATACTATCTCAAGTGATTAATCAATGAAATTAACGATGAATGTTCGGACGAATGAATAAAATAATGTATTGAAAGTGCATTTATATGCATAATAATATATTTAAAGTAATTTTTTTTGGTTTAATTTGAATATTTTTTTGGTTATATATATGTGTGTGCGCGTGAGGGGTGCATCAATAAGAATTACTTTTCTGGATAAATACAAAATGCCCATTAATATTTATTTATTTGAGATTCTTTTCGTTCCCAAATTATACTGTTTCTGGGACCCCATTGAATAATTAGTTTCATTAATTTCTAAAGAAATAGAACACTAGTAATTTTAAATTATAGTAAAATTCACACTAAGTTTACACTAAATTCACTAATTACACTAAATTCACACTAAAATTCACACTTCATTGTTTAATACAACAGTGGTAAGAATTGCAGTCTCCCAACCGAAAACAAGCCCCCTCCCTTTTTTCTGTTTATTTAACATATTGTTATTAAAATTATATACTCTGAATGTGTTTTGAATAAAATGTACCTATAAGCATTTTTCTTTAAATTTTCTTTTTTTTTATTTGTGGTAATTGAGTGGTCTTGCAACAAATCTTCTGTATGGAGAGGTTGATTTTCACTAAATATTGTGGGGTTTGATTGATTCTTGATTCTTAACAAACAATAAATCCAGCGGCCTATATGCCATAAAAACATTTTGAAGTTACACTATGACTATAATAGGCAATAGGGAATATTACAATAAATAAACAACATATTTAAGCATCTGCTTGCATTTTTTAAATTTCTTTTCTTGATGTTTGTTAACTGCTTCTTAAAAAAAATTCATAGCAATTTCAATCATTTAAAAATATATATATAATTTCTTTTACCAATAAAAAACTGAAGGATTATACATTTTCTCCATATTTACCTAAGAACTTGCTTTTAATTGATTTTACAAGAAAAATTTTGAATTTTAATAATTTTCTAGCATAAAATTTAACTCTTCTCATTTCTTATAGATTTTTCTAATAGCATTTCGAGATTGTGGCAACTGAATCGATATAGTCGTGAACTTGTAAACGACGTTGCTTCTAATGAGTCGTTTGAGTCCTGCAGCCAATAAAGATTTACTACTTGGTGGGATCAATGCCTGTCGAGGTTGAAGGTCGTAGTATGGTGTGGACGCTTCAAGAATGATGTGCTAACTCACTCTTTACCATGGTTTTTTTTTAATCATTGTCACTTAAATGTTGTTCAAAATTAGGAGATCCGTTCAAAATAATCATCATGTTGTTTCGTAGGACGATATTAATAAGCAATCTAATAACCTTTCCTTGATATTTCGCCATAATTATTTTTTCACAGAATTTGTGACGGCTTCTATCCTCGGTTCTTCAACTAATCCTCTCGAGGAAATTATTCTTTAACTGCGATTTGAATTTAAAACGGCCTTCGGTAGAGATGACTTGATTGTATGCTAAGGTAAATTCTACTTAAACCCTGGCAATAGGTGTGTTAAAAGTTATTCGTGGGTCGTTCTTCCTGGAGTTGGCAATCCAGCTATAATTGTCATTCGGCGAGATGGAAATACAAGATAAGTTGGTTTGAGGAGGACCATAACAGTTTAGGACAGAGCTTTTAAGTGATCTACAAGCGGATCAAAAGATAAGTGTACTTTGAATAATCTTAAAAGCTCATATTAGGATTGCTCTCCCAAGGTTATTGAAGCAATCATAAATTGGTTTGCAGTGAAAAAAAAGGCATTATTTTTATAAAAATGCGTGCTTGTTCAACGACCCCTATTACACCTACAATCTTCGGGTCGCGACAAATTCTCGTTCTAAATCATTCTGAAGGCTTTTCTTGCTTTGTGATATAATTACTTATTATAGAGACCATCATGGGTGTGTGGGAGTGTTTTTTTCATCCAAAATCATCATGTTAAGGATACGACTTGCTGATCACTGAATTTAACTAAATTCTTAGTCCACATATGCTATGGTGTTTGAATGATTTAAGTGATGAGTTCATTGGCTAAAAAGTTCATTGGCATTGAGTTCATTGGCTTTGTTTGAATCACACTCAATCAAAGACAGCTTTGTGGATTTGAGGATTTGATGCCCCATATTTTGCTAATGTATGTATCTCTTTGTAAATATATTCATGTCTTCCGTATATATACCTGTAAAAGTTTTTGTTCTTCATCCTTTCTTACAGTTTTTATTCAGAATGATTTTTGCATTGCTTGTTTAAATTTCAATTAGTTGGTTCCTAATGATATACGGAATTTAGTATAGATCTTTTGGGCATGATTTTTATTTAACATCTTACTTCGGTTTTAAGAACTCTCTATATATATGGCATAATCTTGGCCATTGGTAAAACGTTCTTTAAGGTTGATCTTATGGAGTTCTTATTGTGCTTTGTTGCATTAATGTTATTGAGAAGGCAGCCCTTCGTAGTTAAGTACTCCGGTTTATTGTATATTAAACACATAGAAACTTAGAAATGGACGACACAATACACGAAAAAGACAAGCTGTATCTAGTTACACATGATGAGGACAGAGAGAAAGAGAGCTTTTCCAGGAGAATCTCGGACCTTTCATATCAAGCGGCAAACGGAAGTTACAAACTCATGACTTCCGTGGATGGAGTTTTTTTTATTGGTGAAAAGATATCGTTTGTGATAGATTCCGTTAGGGGGTTAGCTAGTAATTATTTACGCGCGAGTTCTGAAGACCAGGACCATTACAAACTGAAAAACTGTCTAGATAAATTAAAGAGGATTATTACATATACGTTGGCTAATCGGCTTTTCTTATCAATACGCTGGGATATTTATCTTCTTGGCAACTAGTTATATAGCTCCAAACCCTGTCTGGTGCCACCCATCCGGTATAGTGGTTAGTGACGTTGACTGCAGTGCCGTAGGGACTGGGTTCGAATCCCGGAGAAGGCATGGATGTTTCCTTCCTTCTTACCTTTGTGTTGTAAGGCTCCGTGTGGTACATGGGGTTTATAAATGTTCTCAATAAAAAAAAAAACCTGTCGGGTGAACTTGGTTTTCAGGTTAAATAAGTAAATGTCATCGAACAATTTCTAGCGATAAATTTAACTCATATTTTAAGATTTTGTTAAATTAGATTAAGAATTTGATGAATCCTTAAATTAGGAAGAATCTTTTAGCATCATTCTAATTATGCAAAATTATTGCTTCACTATTTTTCCTCCTAATATCTAATTACAAATTATCATAAAATGGAACAAAACTCCAGTAAATTCGTCCTAAACACAATTCCTTTTCCAAAACCAAAAACCTGACACCTCACTTCACGATACCGGATTGAGAGAGTATTTCACTTAACTTTCCTTCCGCCTCTATTTCGTCTAACTACATTAACTGCCAAACCCCACAAACCTTTCGCTGCAGACGATATCACAGGTGGAGGCAGTCCCTTCGACACACCTCACCGATCGTCTGCCAATTAAGCTTCACTCCACCAGGCAAAGTCGTTTATCAGAGATCACAGTTGATTAAATTCCAGCCATGTTTACTTTAAGTCCTCCCAGAGCACAGAAAGGGGACTCCAAGGGAATTCGCACGGGCCATTTATAAGAGTCGGTGCCCGGGCCGTCGCTTTATTTTATTGGAAGAGTCCATAGATATATTAAGGCTATCCCAGTTATTACGGGACTTTTGGTCTCGATGGTGATTTGGAAAAAGGGATAGGTACTTTTTTCTCCTCTCTCTCTCTTTTTGGGATGGTCGGTTGGCAGGACCAGCCCTAAGCCTTTCGTTCGATTTGTGGAGAAATAAGTTTGTTTGGAATGCAATTTAGTGTATCTCGGTGAGATAGTAGAAACAATATTTTTGTTGATCTCAGTAATTATTTTGTTGACTGTTTGGGTTATGACTGGATTAATCTTTTCTTTGTTATTCAATTTAGATAAAAAGAAATGTCTATGATTCAATTACATTCTTTGATTAAAAGGATACAATGTCAGATTACGGGACAGAAATAGATTCTTGCTATTGAGTAAAACCTCAAAACGGTAATAGGAGCAGAACATTTCTAGAAAACAATTCTGATTGATATAACCTTAACGAATCATGTATTGCCACGCTAAAAATAGAATGATATATACCTTTATCTCTTTTAGTAAGAATTAATTTCATTTGTAAATTCTCTTCATTTGTCTAAATTTCATTCGGATAATAATCATACAGAATTCATTTTTAATTTTACTAAATATCTTTGAGTGTTTGGCTTCAAACAATAAACAAGAAAATTTTGTTTTCAGTTTTAAGATTAAAAATACAAGTGGAAAATTCATCATTTATATGAGGTTATTATTGATTGTTCCTCGCTTGCATGAAACTTTTGGTACAAATTTTTGCTAGCAAGCTAACAAAATGTTGGTACTTACGTATTATACCTTCGACCAATTTCGCCAAATCAAAAAGCATTGCCGAATGTTGTCATCATATACACAAATAAGGCTAATGTGATCTTGCACCCGTTGGAACAGTTTTCCACTATTGGCTAGGTATCGCGCCATCTGGCGACGTCTATTCATTCGTCGAATTAGTCGACGGTTTTGTACTCAAGTATCAAAATTTTAATCAAACCGATTTTTATATAAATTCCAAGAATTACACTTAGAATTTATGACAGATTTTCAGAGTTGTATCCTTATTAAACTGTTAAAAGTATATACGTGAATAAAAATATTCTTAACCCGTTCAGGATTGGGCGACTCTTTCTGTTAAGCTTAACTTCATTTAAAAATTCATATAAAATCATTACTGTAAAATCATAAAATACGCCGAAATTTATACTTTATAATCCCCCCAAATTCGATACGTTCCAAATTCAAATCACACTGCAAACATGACTGTTGTGACCATGGGCCTCATGACAAGAAAAGTAAAATCAATCGTCGGCCCTGAAAGAAAAACGCTTGATCACATAAGTGTGATCATGGTCCTGAACGGGTTAAAAATAAAGTTCTTAAATTACTTAAGATGAAATTCCAAGACGCCTTTTTCTAGAGCTGATGAAATGTGAAAAACCTCAATAAAAAAAAACATTCGGAAACTTATAAGCCAACTTCCTAACTAGACTCCTCAATAAATTCAAACTTCCCAAATTTAAAAATTAAAACTCATCGACAACTAGTAAAACTCCTTCCAATTTCACTCGTCCGGCACCGAGCATACATTTACTTAAGAAGATTCACAACCCACCTCGGGCATCTATTTCAAATTAAGATCCACCAATTCGAATGCAAAATGGCCTCGAAATTAATTGCACCAAGACGAATAATTCGGAATTCTAAACGATTCATTCTCTTCCAAGATCCACCACAAATTATCCAGTTCCTTAAACTTCACCAACTTTTACAAAAGGAAAGATAGAACGAAATCCTCACTATCCCAAAGATTACGCTTGATTAAGGGCCCTAGGCTTAACGATGGTTAACGTGGTACTTGCTTGTGTGCTGCAAGCCACCGTAAAATGCCATTCGTCCTCTTATTTGGCGAGGCATTGAGCAGTTGCGGCACGGATTGCTTGTTTCTGGTGTTGGCCCACTTTACAATCTTGTAAGAGGGGGTTTGGGAAGAATTGTTAATGTCTCCTGTCGTCTTCCATTTGAGTCGGATATTGGATGTCCAGAGGGGATTTCCACTCTTGACGCAGGACTGGATTACGATCGTAAATATTTAAATACTTTGAATTGAAATTTGTAAAGATGTGTTTGAGTGCCGTTGTTTTCCCCGAGGACTTTTGATGTGATGAACTGCCTTCCCATAAGATTCTTCGATGGGATCTTTGTGATTACTGTTTTATTTTTGTTTCTTGAGAATGTTTGTGTGTGTTTAAGTATGTCGTGTAAAGACATATGGTGAACGTGACGCATTTTTGAATTCTATATTGAGCTCTAAAGTTATTTACATTGTTTGTGTAAAATCCTGTCTTTACATCACTTTCTCTGACTTTAAACTATCAAATGATTTTGATGTAAGCGAGGGAGAAATTTTAAAGCACGGTCAATAAGACGAATGTATTTAAATAAGCACATAACTGAGCGCTTATCAACATCGCATTTTATACAACATGAGAACCATTAGAGACAGACTTCATAATTTTCAACTTCGGATGTGACGACCCCACTCTCCTAACTACCACATCACAACAACGTGAGGACTTCGAGCCGTAGCATACACCAGCCTCTCCACACGGCGGGTCTTCAGTGGCGCTACGGCTCGAACTCAAGAGTCACCGGCCACGAGTCTGTGACCATGACCACTAGGCTACCAGAGGCTACAAATATGAAAAAAGAGAAAAGTAATAAAGTTTATCTGATTATCTGATTTGAAAATTTAAAAAAAAAAATACTTTGAAATTTTTTTTAAAAAAATAGAAATACTTTGAAAATTTAAAAAAATAGAAATACTTTGAAAAATTTTTTAAAAAATAGAAATACATTGAAAATTAAAAAATAGAAATACTTATATATAACAAATGCAAAGCAAAATTTTAGTTGAAAATTTTTTATTTAAATTTTAATACAAGCATTACATGCATTGTAAATAAAATAATTACAAAATTAATAAAAAAAATATTTATTAAAAGCTACGATCACGATATTCAAATGAAATACTGGTTCCATGGGGAAGTTAAAATGAATAAAGTATAAATTTAAAAAAAAACACACAAAACACCCTTTTATAGTTAATCGAACTAAATTGTAACTTAATCTTTTCGTCGCCATATCTGGAAATGGGATTTGAAATTAATCGCCAGAAGTGGGATGGGATCTGAAAATGGAAAATCGTTCAGAACAATAGAACAAAATCATTAAATTATTGTATTGTCATTGGTCCTGGACAAGTGAGCGAAATTTCGAATTAATATGACCTTTTAAAGTGGGTAAAAATTGTGTGTGTGAGTTCAAAAATTCCGTTACATACAAGTGAATCTTATAAAAGGGTGTTGAAAAGAGAACTGAATCTCGATATCATCTATAATGAGTAATGGAAGTCAGGAGATGAAGATACTGATTTTGAAGTCATCCTCTTCGCAGGATTTTAATTCAAAATAACGAAATCATTAAAGTCGAAAAACCCCAAGAGCCTTGATGTATTTCTAATACAATGTTAGTTCAAGCCAAACAGCAGCATAATACATCCCGAAAAAAAATAGAGATGTTTAAATTTTTAAATTTTCACTAAATGTTAAATATATAGCTTTTTTACATATAATCACTGTGTGATTATATATAAAAAAAAAGCTAGAATCACATAAAAACATGAAGTATATATTTAATTTATGCATCAGTCAATAAATGCGATAAAGTTTGAACCTGTTTTAAATGGAATTATTTATTTATTTCATTTTAACTTTTATCGAAGAAATTATAACACTTTTAGCAATGACGAATTTGATGATGAGTTTGTTTTGAAACATATTCACTTCAACCATGAATAATATTATACCAAAGCAGCAGTAGAAAAAGGAAAGAAGAGTAATACAAACACACATCACAGAGAGGAGAAAACTTTTAATGAAAAAATTATAAAATATAATTGGTGAAATCACGTCAAAAAATAGAATGATTTTTGGAATAACAATTCTACATTTTATAAGACAGAACTTGAAAAATGATTCCTCTTTGGCGAAATACACCTTTCGTTTACAGAAAAAAACGCGACTATCATTACTCTTCACAAATCCAAAATTCAATCACTCTTGCATCGCTTAAAATAATGAAGTTTACTATAGCGACATCTGCAGGATTTTCAGAAAACTATTATAATTTAACAAACAGAATTTGATTTGACAAATATTTGAAATTTTCTGGCTTCAAATAAATGCGTGAAAGAAACATTATTCACGACACACAAAATGAAAAATGTAATTTTACATATTTCGCATTGATTTTACAAAAGACAAACGATGGGTTTTACGAATAATTTCAAATATTATTTTATTCTTGTAGAGTATGAAATTTGGGTCGAATCAAAAATAAGTAAAATATCGTTAGCAACACGGATTAAAATTTTATACTTAGAGTTCCCAATTTTTTTCTTTTTTTTCTTTTGCTTACTTGCCTCCTCCCCTTTTTTTTTAATTGAAAACAATTAAAAAATCCCCTTGCACCACAAAGTATCACAGAAGTAAGTATTAATCACACATTACAAATAAATGCAGGAAAAAATCCTTTGAGGTTACGTGAAATATTACAAATATTTACAACAAATTCACAGAACTTTTTAAAAGCTCTTCTGGTGGAAAGAAGTTTTTGAAGATTCGGAGGCCAATTTATATTGTCCCTTGAAAGCCAGTCTTAGGATGTTTCGTTCAGTTTTCAAACTTGGAACACTGAAGAAGTACATGTTCTACATTTTCTTCGCCACCAACATCACAAACACAGGAAGATGACGGAACTAAATTAAATTTGTTCACGTAGCTTTTAAAGTTGCCATGACCAGTGATAAATTGGGTTATTTTGTAAATAAAAAAAGCATGACATGTCAGTCTCTTACTAATGGTTGGTAAAAATTTCTTTGTTAAGCTTCCTTTATTTCAAATGAGATATTCTTGGCTCCGAGGCTTCACCATTCTTTCTTTCAAAATCTTCTTGTAAAATGATTTAGGAATATTTTATGTGCACCTCTTGACACCCTAACTTTATGCATTGGACCCATTACTTATATGAAACGTTCTTAAATGAAAGCTTTATTTCTGGGATACTAAAAATTAAAAAAATAAGCAATAAATAATATAAATATTTATTTTTTAAGTTATCAAAAGATAATAGTTTAACTATTCATATAAAATACAAAAAATATAAATTACAAACTTAGGAAAATAGAAATTGTAACATAATACAGTTAAAAACGTAAAAATTCAAAAATGGAATAAAAATGAATATTTATTTTTATTTTTTGTACGGGGTTCAACTATAAACAACGGATCACCCCAAGAGCCATCACTTCTATAAGTAATTTTGAAAGCATATTTCACATTGGAACGTTTAATAACACAAGCACTGAATTTTAAACAAAGATTACTCACTAGAACTTTTTTCTATATAAGTAACACATCATTCAATAAGTCTCGGGCCTTTTTAATAAAACAAGAACTTTTCTGAAAAACGAACTTTATTTATCAAGATACTCCCCTTCAAGAGTGATACATGCAGCTTAACGCTCTTCTAATTTTTTAATACCTTTTTCGTAGAGCGATTTGTCTTTGCTCTCAAAATAGGCTTCTACTTCGGCAATCACTTATTCATTTGAAACAAACCACTTTCCCTGCAGTATTCTTTTCATGTTTGAAAACAGCCAGCAATCACTGGGGGCCAAATCTAGACTGTACTGTGGTTGGGAAAGTAACTCGAAGCGCGATTCATTCAATTTGACCATCGTTTTTATGGACTTGTGGCACGGAGCATTGTCGTGGTGAAACAGTACTTTTTTCTTTTGCATTTGAGGACGTTTTTCTTTATTTTTTCATTCAGTTGATCCAATAACGCCATCTAATATTCTCTACTAATTGTTTTGCCTTTCTCAAGGTAGTCAATAAACAAAACTCCATGCGCATCCCAAAATACAGACGCAATATAGCCTTGCCAGCTGACATTTGAGTTTTTAGTCGCTCTGGACGCCTTTCGCTGGCTGATGTCCACTCAGCTGACTATCTTTTCGATTCAGGCGTGTAGTAATGGATCCATGTTTCATCCATTGTCATATATCTATGTAAAAAATCCTGTTTATTTTGCTTGAATATCTCCAAACAACACTCTGAATCGTCGATGCGTTGTTGTTTTTGATCGACAGTGAGCAAACGCGCGCGGTACCCACTTTGAGCACAGCTTTCTCATTAACAAATGATCATGCAAATAGCAAACACACTTCCTTCTGATACCTTTAAATTCTCTGCTATCTCAAGCAGCTTCAATTTTCGGCTAAAACGATTCCATGGACTTTTTTGATGATTTCTGGAACAACTGCAGAATTTGGGTGACCTGAGTGTTCAGCTTCGTTTGTGTCTGTACGACCACGTTTTAAGTCAGCATACCATCTCTTAACAGTTGTTTGCGATGGAGCAGAGTCCAGATAACACTTATAGAATCATTGTTTTGCTTGAACAGTGTTTTTCCCCTATGAGAAAGCAATGCTTAATCAGCCTACGGAATTCTTTTTCATCCAAGGTTTCCAAACAGTTGCTACTGTTGCCACAAAAAACCACTGTAACTTTTCAACTAAACAAGAAATTATCTCGAAATTTTGCAACGTGACGTTTGAAAGTTATTATTACTAGGTTATGCTTAAAAAAGTTAGAAGGTAGCGCCATCTATATGTTAGGCCCGGGACTTATTGAGTGATTTGTTAGGTGCTTAAATAACGATTTCTTCATCGAGTATTTTCTACAGACATAATTTTTTTTCTCTGTGAACTAAAGAAGTATCCAGAACTTCTAACCACAAATTTCTGAACTGCTCCAGACCATCAACTTATTTTACTATTTCAATAAATTATGTTGACAATAACGCTTTATCAAGAACTTAGTTCATGTAATTACAGTCGAACCTCTATACAAGGAAGTCACTAAGCCCCGGGAAAAAGTTCGTTATATGGAAAATTCGTTATATAGTGGTTCATCTTTCAATAGACTTTATAAACCACATAAAACAAGTTTTAAATTCATAAACACTATAAAAATAAAAAGTAATTATTCACACCTTTTTGTAAATTAATATCTATTTATTTTATATATCTTGCCCATCAAAAAGAAAGAAAAACCGCAAGGAAAACAAGAATAAATAATGTCGAGGAATACGCTGTATTTTCTATATTAAAAAAAAATTATATTAAAATTAATGAATTTTAAGGACATTCTCTTAAAGCATACAAGTAATTTTAAACATACATTTTTTATAACAAAAATTTCTAAACATACATTTTTTATAACAAAAATTTCTAAACATACATTACCACATGTGCGTCTCCTTAAATTTAATTACTCATAAAATCTTTTAATTTTGTTTGAAAAAATGCTTTGTTTCTTAATACGCCTCACATTTTTGAAGTGTACCAAAAACCCTTCAGGCTTATTTTTCGGAGTCTTTTCTTAAAATTTTCTAGTCATCCATTGCTACCAAGAAATTGGTCGTATCCTAATGCCTTCACAAATTGAAGAACTTTCTCTATTATGAAAGGTCCAAAAATCGGAACATTTTTATCTCGCATTGTAAGTATCTACTTCAAAACTGCCCTCGTCAACATCTTCATCGACACATGAACAATAATTCGATTAATCATAATTTTGTAGCTTATCTCTATTTTTTAAAATAGTTGATAAGCTGTTTGGAGGAATACCAAACTTTAAAGCAATGACACCTATATCCACTTCCATAAGAATTAATTTTTTTTTTCTTTGATGCTCAAGCACTTACGTTCTGACATATTCGAGCTACGAAAAACGAAGTTACCAGTACGACTGATCAAAACTACAAATGAACGGAGACTAGTTCAAGGACACGGGGACACGAGACAATTCCACTGAGGGTGAAAAGAGGTATCGAAGATGTTTCTAGTGAATAGGACAATGGGAGTTAAAGGTTATACTACTTTTTGGATTACACGCCCAGAATTTTATTGCTCTCGGCGAATTAGGCACCTAATAAAACCAGCACAAGATTTGTGACCACCATAAAATGTGTTAAGAGAATAATTTGAAATGTCCTGAAATACTGAAAAATAGGGAGAAAAAAATTAAATCACAAGAAAAAAAAGTTCGTTATATAGAAAATGCATTTCGCTATAGGGAGGTTGTTTTAGGAAGAAAATCGTTAAATGTTCTTGGTCCAGGAAAAAGTTCGCTATATTGAAAAAATTTGCAATATAGAGGTTCGACTGTAGCTAAAAAAAAATCACTGGTATACATTTTGCGCAGGGGGTGGGGCTTTTCAAAACTTCTGAGGAACCCCGGAGACTTTTATGGACCATGACATGACTAAATTAATTTCTTTTAAATGCAAAAAAAAAAAAAAAGATTAATAAAATTTGTAAATATTCCAAAACTAAATCATGGAGAAAAACATTTTTTATTTTACAGCATCAACATAATATTGATGATAAACGTGATAAATGAAGATAATTTGCTCATATTTTAAAAAAACATTTGCTAATTCAGAACAACTTGGTTAACTTTAGATATAAAAATGCGGTTAATAGGTTAAAGCAGCAAGTTTAAATGATCAAAGGAGATAAGTGAATAGCAGTTTTTTTTCAAACGCCAACATTTTTAAAACATTAATCTCAAATCGGATATTAACCCCCCCCCCCTATAACAAACTAATGAAAGTGAAGTAATGATAGCAAGGTTTAGATGAAATCTTAAGTTCTGGCTAATTTCTCAATAAGAAATAGTCAAAAATTCAATTACATCAATGATTCCCAAACTGTTGCGCGCGTTCCCGTAATGGGGGTACAATAACCCTACGCGAAAAGCACGAGCATATTGAAAAGTTGAAAATAAAAAAATATATTTTAAAAAATTGTTAGCTTATTAAAAGGAAGCAAAACTAAATACATTCTGACATAATAAGAATAGAAAATATCTATTACACTAATAAAATATACCTATAAATGTTTCAATACTGCTCAATGTATTTGATAATTAATTTATTAATACTAAACTAAGAAAAAGTTTCATTATTGCTAGTGGCTTATAGGAGCTGTCCTTGCTGAGCGAAGTTTTCCAAAGGAAGGTTTAACCTGGCACTTCCCGCGCAAGGTATGTCATACCCACCGCCTAACTTTTTTCAAGACTCCGTCCAAACCTTTTTCGGAAAATGAATGGTTTCTCGTGTAGCTGACTTTAATGTCATATCCTTTGGACATGACATTATTTATTTATTCGCCTTAGCTTCTAGGCGAATTCTAAAGGTATATTTCTGGATACCGCCTCTTCAGGTATGTCATACCCTGCACCTGAATCGCCGTTACAGCTCTAAATGCATGAGCATGTTTTAAAATCTTTCTTATGCAATGGCGTATTATTGTAGTTATGATGAAGAAATGTGAAATTTAAGCAATTTAGTAGATACAGCATTTAACAGATGTAGTACAACGGTATTTTCGGATGAAGAAAGACTCTTTGCGGAGATCCTGAGGAAGAATCAAATGATGAAGAGAATAATAGCAAGTATGATTTCCCTCTAATGAAACATATCCAGATAATTTAACTGAGGGTGCAATTATCGTCTTTGATAAAATGACCACATCATATTCAATGGTTAGAAAATGTAATCGTTAGCCCTATGCCAATATTTTTTGTGTTGTTGAACGTTGCGACAATAAATGCGCCAATTAATTTGCTCAGTAGTCAGAAATCATCTACTAAACATTGAATCAGACGCTGATTTCTGAAGTTTTTGGATTTCGTTTTACAGAAGTATGTAGAAACCAGCAAGCACATGCTTCTACGAAATAAAAAAAATTAAGATCCAGTGAAAACACCGCACTTATTCGCGACTAAGACTAAAGGAGTGTATAAAGAATGTACTGAATGCCCTAATAAAACGAACAGATAAACTAAATTTATGTGTAAATATAAGATAATAAGATGTGTATAAGATATAAAATATAAGATGTGTTAATATAAGAAACTGACACTCTAAGAGTCCGATAGGACAGATTGTTGCACAGATGTCCACGAGAATGTCACATGTGATGGATGTAAGGTAGAGAGCAGCAGGACAAGATTATTTTTCTAATGACATTTGTACTTTTAGAAATGGATTATTGAAAAAATAAATATTTATTTTAATTAAAAACTATTTTGTAATATGCTGCAATTTAAAAATTGTAAAGGAAAAGTAATATTACTTATCTTATTAGGTTAAAGTAATTTTTTTGTATCTATTACTTAAAAGTAACGTCAACGAAATTTTATACTTGTTCATGATAATTTTTACGACTTATAGTTAAGATAGTATTTTAGCTTTTTACGTCAAAGTGCATTATTATTGTATTCAACACATTGCTATTGTATGGGGGGAGGGCGTGATGAGAATTATAATTGAAAATTGGGTCGCAAACATTGAAAGTTCGAGAAGAACTGAAATACATGAAAAATTGTTTTAAAAAAAGATACAAGCTTTATGAAGTGTCTAATTATTACAAAGTTCTTGTTGGAAGAAATTTAATCTGCAAGAACAACGAATTTTCACAATAACTACATAAATCTGCTTACAAAGCAGAAAACTCATAAGAATTCCAAGTTCCAAAATTATAAGAATACCAAGTAACACATAGTGTAAATTGGGATGTATGTAATAATGTATTTCCATGAGGAAAATGCATTATTTTTGTTAGGAGCGTTTTCACATGCTCTTTCATTCGGATCATTAATATCTACTGAACTAAAGCAGCTTAGAAACATATTTCAGGAAGGAAAAATCAAAATTTAATAAATGATTGCAAATGTTATAGCTATGGTCATATTAATTTGAAATTTTATATTTTTAAACAAAGTATTTCATGGTTCAAAATAATTCAAACAGATCATTAACTATTTACGTTCCGGTAATCTAACTAGACGTATAGTACTAAAAGAACTTTGTTTGAAATAGAGTTTTATACCGTATATTCCATATACTATTAATTACATTTACTGTTTACCATTAATTGCAAACTATTTACTTTAATATTTTTAAAAAAATTGTTATATGTATAGCCTTTATTTGGTTCATTACGTTAGTAATTATGATTTCGTTCATTTTCCTCGTATTAAAAACGCAATAATACTCTAACTTCATTTTTAGAAAATAAAATTTAGTTATTGAGTTTATAACTGCCCATTTATAGTAATCTCATTATTTTAAAATAGCAAAAGAACGAAGAAAAAAATTCTCTGAAACAGTCACAATAAAAAAAATAATAACTGAAAACATTATGCTAAGAAAGATAATGAAAAAAAAAAGCATTTAAAAAACCAAAGCTTTGATTTCTCTAATTGCTCATTGGGACCATTATGAAATAAGACAAAGAAAAAGAGAATTCTAAACTTAGAATTAAAAAAAAATCCTCGTTAATTGCAGTTTTTTCCTTCGAACATCCACATAAAAAATAATAACGACTCTGAAACGGTTGTTATCGTCCATATGCAAGAGGAAAAAAGTGCAGTCTTCTCAATATTTAGTTAAATTTAGAAGAACATATTTATAAAAAAAAAAGTCTTTGCGAAATATTTTTAAGTACACCGTCTGTTTTAACGTTAATTAATTTCTAAAGGATTGACGTATTCGCTTCTTTAATAAACTGGCGCTTTTGCGATGAACTGTAATTGCTGTTGTAAAAAAAAACTCTTTAAGAAATTTTATTTGACAACAAAAATAAAAATAAAATATGGTAACTGTCATGGTTTATAAACTGTTTAAAAGTGCCGGAGGCAATGAGAGTATCGTTAGTGCTAAAAATTCAAGTCTTTTTTTTAAATTTTTTTTCTTTAAAAAATAAATCATTCGCAATTAAAAATGAAAAACAGGAAATATATAAGGATGTATCGCTTAATGTGTAAGAATATTAATCCTGCCAATGTAACCGTACTTTCTAGTATGTGTCATTGAATATTATTTAAAATGTTGTCAACAAATTATCCAGGGGAATTTAAAAGGGAAAAAAGATAATTGAGAAGGAATGACATGGGGTGATATTCATGGGGATTTTTTTTCTAGAAAAGATACATTTTAATATTTCTACTAAATAATTTGCTTATTAATTTATTTTAAGCTTCAATAATTACATTTACTAAATGTTTTATTTTTTTTTAAATCTCCCTCATACTCATAAGATTATATAGAATTCTCGAATTATTTAATTCTTTACTAAAACAATTACTAAATTAAATAATTTCAACAATAAAGTCATCCCATAATTACTATTTTTTAAAGTTGCCACGGGTCTATTCGGAAATTTTCAATTAACAAATCCTTTTGGGGAAAAATGGTTGTTAAAATTTATTTTATTGAAAACCTTCTTGCGAAGAAGAAGATGTGAGTATGCAAATTAAATCTTGTATACAAAGATTAGACTTTCGAGTTAGAGATTAGAAAGAAGAGAGAGAGGTTAGACTGCTACGGCTAGCAGTAATTGATTAAACGTGAAGTAAGGGGCGTAGATACTTAGTGGCTGAATATTGTAATATTAAAATTGATGATTTGTCACATAGAAATTAAATTAGATTAGGTCGCAAAAAAAATTAGAAGGTATTTCGGGGGGTATTTCGGCCTTACTATTGTAATTCATATTTAGAATTTGGGTGTATCTCTAGACTGGTTAATAGATTTTGCCTTGTTGATAATATAAATTAAAATTATTTTGGAATAGGGCTAGTCTTCCTTCCAACCTCCACACACTACGGGAAGAGATATCTCTCCCCTCACAAAGTTATTCCTCTAATTCAGAGGTGGGCTAATATATTGGCTCGAGGGTCACTTTGAGGAATAGGAGGATTCTGGAGGGGTCGCACTATTATAAAACGATAGCATTCATTTGTTAAGCACATTCGTGTAACACATTAATTTTTGAAAAATGATCGATTTTGACTTTTTTATATTTTTGAAAAGTTCAAACATTTCTGCTTAAAATGATATATGGAAATACAATAATTAGAAGTATTTTTATTTATTTTTTAAAAGGAAGCCACTTTCCTTGGCGCGTGACAGGTGCTCCTCTAAGAGCACCTTTCATTCATCATGCTTAATTTTTGGATGACAGCGCGATTTGCTTTGTATACAACAAATATAACCTTTTTTTTTACACATAAAAAAAAGATTTTTCTTTGAAGAAAGGAAAAGACAACTCAACACAGTTATTTTTTTCGTTTGGTTCGTTGTTAAATGAGATTATTCTTGCTTGAATTTGCTAATTGTGAATTCTAATTTATTTATCCAGATTTTTTTCTGTTTAATCCACGTTTTACATTAAATTATTTATTAGTAATTTATTAACGACAAAAACTATAGGGAAATCTAAAAAAATACTTAAAAAACTCAAAAATGTCGATGTTCAAAAAATAAATGTTTGAAATGTTCCAGCTATCACATCAGACAGCGAAGAAACTGTTATTCAAAGTGCTTCAAAACGAAAACTTATTTCAAACAACAGTTTATATGAAGATATGGAAGGAAGTAATGAAAAAAATGTTTTAATAGAATTAAATTTATTGAATAAAGCTTTATTGAATTTTGCTGTTTGTAAAAACTGTGGCCATTCTATCTCATTGGAGGCTTCTAAAATAGATGGAATTGTGTATTACATGGAACTTTTTTGTAGTTTTTGCGCAAAGAAGCATGGTTTCCATACGCCAACTAAATTGAAGAATAAAAATAAACTTTTCCACTCAAATATCAGATTGGTATTTGCTTTCAGATCTATTGGAAAAGGTCGTTCAGCTGCAGAAACATTCTGTGGATTTATAAACTTGCCATCTCCACCTGAAAAATTCCGTACTTATACAGAATTGTTGTTCGACTCTTCTAAATTAACCTGTAAAAAAATCAATGAGAAATTCTGTTGAGGAGGCAACACGAATAGAAGGTAGCCGTGACATTGCTGTTGCCTTAGATGGTTCATGGCAGAAAAGAGGATACCAGTCCCTCAATGGTATTGTACAGCTACGGTATCGATACTGGAAAAGTTATTGACTTTGAAGTGTTTTCGAAACATTGTCGGTGCAAAACTGCATTTAATTCTGTCCATGAACCATCATGTATTGCCAACTATAGTGGAACAAGTGGAGGCATGGAAGTGAAAGGTGTAACGGCAATATTTTAAAGATCCGAAGCTCATTATGGCATTCGTTACACAAAATATTTGGGTGATGGAGATTCAAGAAGTTTTTAATCAATACTTGCCCTGAATCCTTATGACACTCAAGTGGAAAAATTAGAGTGTGTTGGGCATATCCAAAAGCGTATGGGTACCCGTCTTTTGGATCTCAAAAGAAAAACAGAGGGAAAAAAATTAAGTGATGGAAGAAGCCTAAGTGGACGCAACCGACTCACTGGCATTTTAATTTCCAAAATTCAGAGGTATTATGGTATGCCCATTAGAAAAAATTATCAATGATTTATACAACATGAAAACAGCTGTTTGAGTTGTTTATTTCCATCTTTTATCAACCAATGAGAGCCCTCAATATGGATTGTGTCCCTTGGGTACAAATTCAGAAAGCAAAAGCTGAATTTAACTAAAAGCATTATGATCATAAAAAACATACCCATGTGCCATCTTCCCTCATGAATGAAATTAAGCCAATTTTTAGAGATTTAGCTGACCCTAGGTTATCAAAAAAATGTCTACATGGAAAGACTCAAAACCAGTTAATAATACCATATGGTCAGTCATTCCAAAATCTACGTTTGGTAAGTTAAAAACTCTAAAATTAGGGGTAAATATGGCATTGCACAATTCAATATGGGCCATGTAGCAAAATTAATCATTTTAAAACATTGTGTTATTGAATCAGGTTTTAATTGTATGTCATGCTTTAAAAAATTAGATGCACGTAGGATTCGTGTAGCCCAACGAAAGCATTTTGAGATACAAAAAAAGGCTAGATTGCTAAAAATAATGAAAAAAAGAAAGTTAGAAGGGTCATTTGTAGAAGCAGAGGGCAAAGAAAATGTTTCATATGCTTCTGGAAAGTATTAAAAAAGGTAAATCGTCAAAAATTGCAAATTTTTACTTTAAAGCCTGTTTTCTCAAAATGTAATATTTTCCCTTTATGTACCTTTTTCTCAGAAACTGATTAATGTAGGGTCCTCAAATTATCAGTAAGTATATTTTCAACATGCTTACACATTTTAATGGAGGGGATAAGATATATCTAGCAAACCTTTTTAGATAACGTCTTTTTAAGCTAAATTTTAGGGAGGGAGAATAGGACATTTTTTAAAAAATTCATAATTATTTTAATTTTTAGTAAAAAGACAAAGACCTCCATTAAAGTATTATTGATAGTACATATAACCTACTGTAAAAATTTCATCTATGAGAAGCAAGTAGTTTCAGAGAAAAAGGTACATAAACTTACGCAATTTTAACATAGGCTCCTATGGAAGTGCCGGACCCCCTTAACTTTGCATTTCAGAAAATATATATAATTGTACCATAAAAATCAATACGTATAAGTTTAAAAAAATAGTGGCAGTTTTATTCTATTTATTTACTGTGCTAATTTTATATTAGTATCTATAGCTCCACACACACACAGGCCATTTAATTTTAGAATCAGTTTAATGAGACAAGTGTACCTTATATATACAGTCGACTCTCGATAATTTGAAGTTGGAGGGATCAATGAAAAACTTCGAATTATCAAGCGGATAGGAAAAACTCCCAAAATACTGGAAGATAATTTTTTTCTAGTACATTTAAGTTTAAAACTGTGTAATAAAAACAATTGTACATATGTATAAAAATATTTTAATGTAATTTTTAAAAACTACATATAAAACAATATAAATATTATACAGAAGTTAAAAGTCCTGTATTAAAAGAATACATTCATATACAATCCTTCGCATCTCTTCTTCACAATGGTGGACCATCCTTTCTGAACACATGCGTAGCAAGGCCACGTGTTAAACGAAATATGTGGACGGTTGACAAGTGCAGTCGGTGTATTGTCCCTTGAAGAAGGAAAGCAATAAAAGTGTCTTTTTGCTTGGGGAACAAGGAAACACAAAGAAGGGATGGTAGACAGATGGTCATCAAAGAGGCTACGTTACAGGGGAGACGTGCAGTGACAATACAACGCAAAACATGAAAGCTCCAACCTGATTGCTACAGGACTGTACATGACAGTGAGTGTTCGGATTGTCGAGATTTTTTTAAGATAACTTCGAATAATTGCGTTTTGTAGTCTGGACAGCCACAGATCTTACTTCGAATTCTTGAGTGTACCATAACGTATTGTTTTAGTTCGAAATATCAAGAGTATTTCGAGGGACTGAGCATATACTTCGAATTATCGAGAGGTTCGTATTATGGAAGGTTTGAATTATCGAGAGTCGACTGTATATATATATATATATATATATATGTTTTGGGAGAGAGTGAACTAAAGTAGGAATTGAAAAAAGAGCATGACTTGTCTGCATTGTTGTAACAATGCACACCCGGTTTGGATAGTTTGGATGAAAACCCGGTTTTCGAGGACAACTTTTGTCATTGTTTTAACAGTTACATCGTTAAAATTTTCGTTGGCGTCAAAAGCAGCAATTAATTAAATTAAATTAATTAATTAATATTTGAAAAAAACTGTATTAACATCAAGTGCCTACACTACAAGTTTAAAATTTTTTTATATGAACTTGATATGATGTATAGAAAGTATTTTATTAACGATTGAAAATTTTAACAAGATAAATATGTATATAGAGAGAGTGAGCTAATAGTAGAAATTGAAAAATGAATTCAGTGAATTTAAGTGGCAGTATTTTTTGTTTGATCAACTATAATTTTCCTTATGTTATAAATTTACAAACCACATATGTTAAAACATTTTAAGCGAACTTCAAATTTAAATAATAATTATGATTAGAATAACATTTATTTTTCGGAATAATTTACCTAGTTAAGTTGACACAGCACTATTCAATTGTGAAAATCGTTTAAAAAATCTAATCAGTTTTTTTAACAAAAATTTTTTGCATATTTTTCTATTATCTTACGAAATTTGAAAGCTCTTAGTTTAAAAAAAAAGCCCAGAGTTATGATAACTTTTATGATAGTTTTATTCACAACTCAATATCAAATAAAAACTTCTAAAATAATTTATCTCAGAATTAAAAAAATATCATTAATTTTTCTTCATTTTAAATGCCAAAGTTTTTTTTCTGTTGAGTCTTATGCTATGATATATTTTTTTAAAATATTGCTATTAACATATATAAAAAAATTGTTATGTATTTTTGTGAATCAAATCAATGCTTATCTTTTAAAATATTACAATAGTTGAATTCAGAGGAATTCACCTATTAAAATAGTTGAATTTTGATGGAATTTTTGATAATAATTCATTAGAAAAAGGTATTTTACGAATATATATGATGTTATCTGAAAACTCATATCAATTATTGTTATATATAGCTTGATGTACCTGTAAATCAAAGGATTGCAATTACATCAAACATGAGTAGCATGCGGATGAATAGCATTTTAAAATTCACTTCCTTAAATTTCAAATTTTTCTTTAAAAAATTAAATGGTTTGCTTTTTGTTGTATTTGTGAATACAAAAAAAAGCCTTTTTTTATTAATTATATATGCTTAGGGTGCAAGCAAAAACAATAAAAACGAATAAATCATAGATTTTTTTTTATATATCGCACCATGTTTTCTAAATTATATAAAATTTTATTACTGCTCAAAGTGATTTTAATTTTATTCATTCATTCTTAGCAAATTTTTTATTTATTTCAATAGTTCCAATCCTTATTGTCTTAACTATAAATGCTCTTATAAACATATTTTAGGTAGAATGCATATTATATATATAAACTCATTTCCTTATATAATAATATAAAAAATTAATAACAATAACAAAAGGTTCTTTACAGTACCTATTGTGTACCTAATATTTACTAGACTACCAGCTAATTTATTATTCCCTTTGAACTTATTTACGACAAACTTAAATTTATTTCATCCTATACAGATTTCTGTGCGTTTAATTTACATATATATATATTTAGAATTCTATATTTATATATATAGAATTTCGGGTTTCTACAGAATGTTCTAATATAAAATGTTAAAATTTATGTAATTTATATTTTAATCGTGAGCATATATAATAATAAATATGAAGCAAGCGATTGAAAAATTACAATATAGTATATTTATACATGATGCTTAGAATTCAATATGAATGTCAAAAAGAAGTAAACTTAAGGGGGAAAAAATTAATGTTAAACTGTTGCATGGAAAAAAATGTCGACTTTGCAGTTGCTTTCTTTTGAGTTTTACATTCTATCATAGGCAAATTTTTGAATTCCTTTGTAATTCAAATGTAATATGCAATAACATAATTTATATCCGATAGTTCTGAAGTAAAATTAATTAAATTTAAAAATCAGAATATCGCTATGTATTTTGAATGCTTGTTATTATAATAAAAATTCTTTTCATTTCTATAATACACAGTGAACGCTATAAAAGACGATTCACAAAACAGTCTTTTTACGGTGACTGTAAGTAGGCAGACGAAAAAAAGCTCTTATTAGAATTAATTAAGGAATTGTTGTAGAAATGATATCTAATTAGTCTTGGATGAGATAATTGTCCTATTGTTTTATGGTATTTACTCATCTGAGAATTCAGGGGAGAAAATAAAAGAAAATACTTATCCTTATTTGTCATTCTTAAGATAAGGATAATATTTTTCGCAAAAATAAGTTAATAATGCTCATTCCCGCTATCTCTATAGATCGTTATACATTTTTTTTGTTGAAAAACAACAACTTTAAGATCTAAATGGATGATATTGTGGGAAATTTGGCTTTTTTTTTTGTCTATACTCTCTTGCTCTTTTTATTTAAGCATTGCATGTACAATACACACATGGTTTGAAAATGCATGCCAGATATGAAGAAAAATAATTTTTTTTTCGGAATTATTAATGAAGGAAGTTGATTTTATTAATTATTTAACTTAAACTAATTCAAACGGGTGTTGTATTTCTTTAAATAAATTAGAAACTTTATCGATTTAGTTTTGGATCTCAAATTTTTAAATTTACATTTTCCATACAATTGTTTTCTTTTCTTAATAGTTATTGCTACTAGTTTAAATTACTTAAGGTGATAACACTGGAAACCATGATTTTGAAAAAGCGTATAAATGAGCATTTTTTTATATTTAGTGTCATTTGAATTAGAATATACACTTAGAACAGTTTTCAGAATATCATTAGAAACAAAAATTATTTAACTGAAATTTTTTGGCAAAAATGGACAAAGAATGACATACTTTTAAAACAATCTATTTTTACGAAAAATGCTTCGATAAAAATAATATTTTGCCGATATATATAAATAAAATTTATCCTATCGTTGAATTAATTTTTTTGAAATATCTAATTTAGAAGTGAATTTGTTCGTAGTTAACTATATCAGAGTAGATAACTTTTCTCAAAAAGGCCCGCCATTACTTCAATCAATAGTAACTCTTAAAACAATGCGAGTTCTTCAAAACTTTAAAAGTTATAGTTGATATAAAAGTTATAGCTATATATAAGAAAAACATTATTATTACAGAAGCACTTTTTAATAAAAGGAGAATGTTTTGAAAATGATTTTTCTTTCCTCATTTTTTGCCAAAAAAATTGCTCTTAAATAATTTTTTCTAAATACTCTTCATACAATTTCATATGTATATTCTAATTCAAATGACACTAAATATCAAAAATATTATTCATTCTTACGCTTTTGCAAGACGTCGGTTCTAAAAGTACTCAAGTCACTTTAATTTAATCACCTGCCCCCTTCAACAGTGGAATTAAATCATTCTAATATCGTTGTTTTCAATATTTTTTCATGATAAATATTCAGTTTTAAAATCATAATTTCCAAATTTAATTTTAAAAAAGCATTTAAAAATATGTTAGTGCCCAGAATATTTATTTTACATTTTATGAAGTGATTTGTTGAAATTTAAAACAGAGTTTTTTCAATTACTTTATGCATTCAAGAAGCATCATCATGATTTAAGAACATCACGGATCAAAAATTTTAATTTCAGACTCAACAATAAATTATGTAAAAAAGTTTAAAATAAATTTTAATTCTTCAGGTTTTCTATATTTGTAAAATATTTTGTGAGCCTTTTCAAAGTCAAGAATTTGAAATGCATTTTACATGAGATTTAAAAAACAAATACAAGTAACAGAGAATAAATCAATTTGCATTTTAATGTGTTTTGGGCATAAAATTCCTGTCTGACTCAATTTTTTTGACTTGCATATTCCCAAATGTTTACGTATTTTCTGAAAATATTACAAGATTGCAAGAAAGTATTATTTTATATATCTTCAGCAGCCTTCATTATCTTTATTTCTCCATGAATGAGTTCTTAAAAATAATCATAAAAGAAAATGTGTTTAAATAAACCGCAAACATTTTTAACTCTTTTAAAGTTTATACAAGTTGTATTATCCAATGTGAATAAATTTAATAAATATATATTTGTGTTGCAATTTTTTTTTTGAATTTATGCAATAAAATTTATGAGTTCCTGGAAATACATGTTTATAGCAAGTTCCTATGATTTCTTAAAAATTTTATAAAGTAATAAATATTTATAAGATCATAATGCCATATAACTAGTACTTAAATTATTAACTTTTCTTTCATATTATGCAAGTTAAATAGAATTTAAAGTTAAAATCAATGTAATAGTGATAAATATATTTAAATTTCTTTCAAATATTTCATTTGGAGGGAAAAATTAAAATTTGCATACTTTTTAATTTTAGAATTATTTAACTCGAAATCTTAATAATACGAAAATATACCAATTAGCTAATGAAAAGCAAGATAATAAATTTTAAGGAGTGAAATTTAATAAATTATTCACTTAAAACTCTATTTTTTTCCATTGGCTTGCTTAGATAAATTATTCCTTTAGAATATTCTCTATCCTTTAATAATCAGTTCATCTAAAGGGATTTTCCATCTCCTAGTGAGATAAGATCTGAAATTTTTAAATTTTTTTTTTTTTTTTTGCGTGCTGTTTGAACATATGTGTAAAAAAAATTATTCATTACATTAAGACCTTTACATACTTTAATTTTAACTTTTATTTAAAAAAAAACCCAAAGGAAAAATATTTTTTCTGAAATGCCTGTATGTTTAATACGCCAGTATTCCAGATTTTAGAGAAACAGAGGATTCTCGCATAAATCCAGAAAATATAATGAAAAAAAGGTCTGTTGACTTATTAAATATTCCCTTAAGCATAATCCAACTAAAAAAATTGAGCATATTTATCTTGCGTTTAAGTATTATTGAAGTTTGTCTTTGGTATCCATTGCTCTTGAGATATCACGTGACTAGAGTATTTCTAGGGGACACATAATAAAGAACATCTGAATAATATTTCTGTATTAAACTGATTTAAATTTTAAATACGCATCTCGGCAGCAATCTCATTACAGAAGAATTAGCTAAAAATATTACATCATAATTTGTCTCTTTTGTACGAGCTGCCAAAAAAAAGTCATACAGATATTCATTCAGTGTTTTCATTTTAGTAATCAGGCACGGATTTTTCATTTTTTTTTTTAACTAACGTGAAAATCCTTTTGTAACGGGTCTATCCGCGAACCTGTCACTAATCGTCTTGGGATAAATTTGTTTCCTTTTATCTGCTATTCTATTGAAAACTTTCTCCCAAAGAAGAGGACATGAGTTGTTCCAAGGAAGGGTTCTATTTAAGTATTGACTTTTAGATACCCGTATTTAGTTAGTGGAAATAGTCGATGAGCAATTGCTGAATGATCAAAGATTGTTACTTGGCGATATAGTCAGTAAGATAGAGCTTAATTATAAAGACCGGAGATCGAAAAACTAAGAACGGAATTATAGTAAAGTAGACTGTAGACGTCCAAAGTGTTCCAAGAGTAAGGGAACTAAATTATATAATCACAAATATTAGGTATTCTTTTTCCCACGTAATTGCTCCTATGCTTAGTTGTGGTTTGCATTTCCTACCTGGGTTGTTAATTTAAGTGAGAGAACAATAAAATAGAATTTGTACTGATTATGGATTATCTTTTCTAGAACCCCCAAACACAAATAACCCCTGCGGGAGCAGAGTTGTAACACTTTGAACGTACCTTTAATTTACAGGGACCACATTTAGAATACGAATATCATGTATTTTGAACAAGCGTGAATTGTGTTTTCGTAAAATTGGAAGGAAAAGTTTGATTTTTAAAAATGTTGAAAATAATCTTAAAAGTTAAAATTATATCTTAGGCTTTAATATATATATGGGGGTCACACTTCTGTAATTATAAACTATTAATACTTTTTCCCTTAAGGTATCCGAACACGTTGAAAATGACCAAATTTAGTCAAGACAGATATTTTTGTTTTTTATTTTATTGTATAGAGCTATCTTTTGACTTTACGAAACATGCTTTGTTTTGTTTCTACACTACCTAGAGGCCACGTTACAATCAATTTTATTAAGTTAGAAAAACCGGAAGTGGGTTTTTGATCTACCAGAATTGGGCATTTTAATTGCTCAAAATCTATCATGGCGAGTCTGATAACTCAAAATATTACGAATGTATTTCTATAAAACTTTTTGAACTTGATATTTATGTTATTTTCTAGAGAATGTACTAAATTATTCCTTACTGTATGAATACTTTTTGAGTTATGGCTTGTTATTTAAATAATGTTCTCAAAAAAGTGTAACATTTTTTATAATGTTTACTCAATCAGCTCTAAAATTTTCAAATTTTAATAAAAAATTAAAATTTTAGTACATTTTCTAGATAAATGCATCTAATTTGTTTTAGTAATACTTTTACTAACATATGTTTATTGCTTTTTTTCTCTAACTGCTTTGAAGTTTTTCAAAAATATTGCTAAAATTTCACTTATAATCGTGATTTTTGTAAAATTCAGGTAATTTATTTCAAATATTGATAGTTAAATAATAATATTTATTGGTATTGAGTCATAAAAGAGCATTTATAATGTTTTAGTATGCTATTTTGTTAAAAAGTGCTCTGAACGTGTTCGGATACCTTAAAAAATGTATATCAATTCTGTTAATTTTTATTTTACATATCATTATAAACATGATAAGCAATATAAATTTTTTCAGGAGTTCAAATGTAAGGCTTCTGATATTTTTTGTTTCATTCGTCACACCTAGGTATTTTTAAATTCAACGGAAAAAATTGGGATTGAAATTCAAAGATGAAACATTTTATATATTCTTTGATTCTTCAAATGTACGTGTATACACAGGGTACTCCATAAATAGCGTCCGAACTCTGCACAACCAGATTCCTCGTTGGGAGTACACAAAAAAATATCCAAATTACTGTACCTGTTAGATCTATAGTTTACGAGAAAAATAATGTATATGATTATGAATTAATAATAATGCAGGATGGGATTCCAACGCATTTCTGTGCTCTTGTGCGTGATTGGTTGGAAAGAGCCTTTTTATCCCCACCCAGCTCTATGGTCACCATGATCCCCAGATCTCCCACCGGCTACACGAATGGACTTAGTTGCTCGTCTGCATGCTGCTTGTACTTCGGTGAAACCTCGCTGGCGCGACATGTGCACTCACCCATTTCACGGCGCACTCGAGCTTGCCTGGGTATTCACGGTGGACTCTTTAAACATCTGTCTCTATAAGTATTTGCAAATACTGCTGTTGATGTGTACAATACAGTGTTTTTCCTCTCACCAACTTTGACGTCATACTTCGTTTTTTTTCCCTCTCGTAAACTATAGATGGTACAGGTGCAGTTCTTCGGGCATTTTTATGTTCTCTTGACGAAGAATCTATCTAAGCAGAGTCTGCACACTATTTTTGGGACACCCTGATATAAATATAGTGTTATAAATTATGTCTAAATGAGCGTTTAAAATCACGTATAAGTGTTACTTTAAGTAATAAATTTTTATACTTTACTTAACATACTTTAATATTTGGCTCCTTGAGACGTAAATTCCCAATTTATTACCTTTTTTGGTAATGCAAAAAATAATCCAGATCCTTTTTATTATTACTTAAATTCCAAGTTAATACGTTTATTCAACTTCTAAGAAATATCACATTATTATCAGTTTATTTATTACCATTCAGCGTATATACGAAAAATTCTTCATTTTTGTCTCGATTAATCAAGGAATAATTATTCTCACGTACATAAACAAACACTTCGTGGTTTAATTAGAGGTGGAAAATATCCAAGGATCGTATTTATTTATGGAATCTCGTATAAAGTGGAAGACTTATAGCTGTTTTGCACGGATAATGGGAAAAAATTTATATTTCTAGATTAATTCTCTTCTGATAAGCTTCTTTTTACTCTCTCTCTCAGACGCATTTACATTTTTATTTATATAATAATTCAATAAGAAGAAATGGTTCTAGCATTTCCTGATTTGCTTCTTTGGTGAAGATATTTCAAAGATTATTTCTACACCTTTCAATTTCAGAAATGTATTGATTATTTAATTACTTATATTTTTGATCTAATTTTTAAGATAGTCAATAATTCATAACATATCTTTCCACTTGGTTAAATGCTCTCGCATTTAAATAACTGTAACTTTCTGAAGATTTCTATCTTATGATTAGATAAGTCGGATAAAATAATGAAAGTAGACAGTTGTTGTTGTTGTTACTAATGCCACCTGTCTGACGTAGTCAGATCGAGGCCCACGAAATTCATCATGGCATCGGGCTACATTGTACGCCTGTCGTTAGCCGTAGCTTTGAGCACCATGCAGGTGACAGTACGTTTGGGCTCGGTTCAACCCCAATTTTGAGGGAGAACACCCTGGGAGTGGTCAGGGGTTTCCCACCCCTCTTCCCTTCCACCAACCACACGAGAGGACTTGCGGCTCGACGGCTATTTAGAGTACCCCCATGCCGCTCGAAGGCACTATACATTTACAAACATCCATGTCTTCTCCGGGATTCGAACCCAGGCCCTACGGCACAGCATCCAGCGTCGCTAACCACTATACCGGATGGGCGACACGAAAGTAGACAGTTGTATAATATATTGTTTGACAATATAAAAACGCAACACCGTAGAAGAATGGACCAAAAAAATGGAGGCAAATCGTATGATAAAGGCAAGTTATTCAGTGTCAATAAGTTATGCAAATTATCCAGAAGGTGCAGCATTCAGTGAATACGATATATTAGTCGAAACATCCTCTAGAATAGTGAGAGAAGTTAGTTAACAGCTAACTGTTTATGACCAGAATACTATGTTGTAAATTAAATGTAAAATAAATAGATGGCGCTGAAAGTCATCTGAGAGTTTTATTTTTTGGCTTGTAGAATCAGTTATGTAATGTTCTGTGTGCTGCATACATGCCTTCTGTGTCTTATAAGGAAAAAAATTAAAATGTGTAAGAGATGAACTAAGTTGTTGGAATAACATAAAATTATAATGGATATAATCGACGAATGGAATTAAAGAATCAGGAAATATAACACACTCTTTATGAAAAAAGTACACAAACGCACTTTTCGAATATATTCAACACAAGTAAACAAACATTAATGACAATTTGCAGTTTAAATTTTAATATTTAAGAAAACTAAAATATAGTCCTAAACTTCAGGATGTTTGATTATTTTGAGGCTAGCTGGCTGGGTGGCATAATTGGTTAGGCACTGGCCTTAAACGCCCAAGTTAGTGGGTTCAACACCGGCCCAAGGCAGTGGATTTTCATTATGTAAAAAAACCAACAGCGTCCATGTGCTCTCTCAGAAAAATTAAATTCCTGATACAGTTTCGCTTCTTCAGAGCTCATGTGCCCCCCCCCCCTCAGCACTTGGTATCCATTGTGATGCATAACTAATAAATGATACCAGCTCACGGGAATGTATTAGGTCAACAATGGTAATTACCAGTTGACAGAAAAAAATATTTTGTGACCAAGCCGATTCTAATTCCGTCAAGATATTACAAAATGTACGCTGACGTTTTGGGTACTCGTATATTGACCAGAAACATTTCCGCCTGTTGACCAGAACCATTTTACGTCTATCGGCCGATAGTAGGTTGCACTCAGGGTAAAATATTTCTAGCCATAGCAGTCTTACGCAAACGTATCCATTCAATCGGAAATGAATTATTTTATTGTAATTTTTTCTGAATTCCGCAGACTGAAAATCTTCTATTTTACCATAAATACAATGTATTTTACACTAAGTTTTTAAATGTGTTGTTCGGGAAAGTATATATTGTGTGAAAACAGAATTAAGTGTAAAAAGATTTCTACGCTCTTAATAAACACGAAGTAGACATTACTGAATGCAAAAGGTAAGATTCTTTTTTATAAATGGGGAGTAACATAATTACATGATAAACTTACTCATTTGATGGCTCTGCTCTTTTTGAATCTCCAAAATCCACCATTTTTCCTACTACAGGAACTGCAATGTCAGGTGGCTCGTTTTCTCCTGCAATGATAAAAATTAAACAAAAATTAGAAAAAAAATACAATACGCCAAGATTTTGCGAGGTATGTAGAACGTTAAAGAAGCAAATGAAACGCGTGCATCTACAAATATCTACACAATCCCTAGAATGATTTTTACTTTTACTTTCAGAGTTATATAAACTCTATTTACGGTAATATGCAAAGGACAAAACATAGGAGTACAATTTCAACCAATACATAAGTTTTTTAGAGTTTTTAAATTTATTTAAAATTTGCATTAGTGAAGATAAACGTTCAAGTACAGTAAATGTAATAATTACATATTCATAAATTAGGTGATCATTAAAATGTTTAAACTTTATCGATAAACCAGGAAAATTAATTTACTGAAAACACTACTCAATACACAAAGAGATTTTTGAAAATAATATTTTTAGTATTGAGGTAGTACTTGTTTTCTTTTTCTCTTAGTAATTTTAAAAAAATATTTTCACATTCAAAGAGTTGAAATATTTTGCTTTTCTTTCATATTCAAGCCTTTCAAAACATATTCGTTGCAAAAAGCCACGTTATCTTACATTTAATTCATGTTCTATTTCATTAAGCGGTTCCGTAATTCAAATATTATATTAAAAACTGATAAATTTCAAATACAATACATTAAATAATTCATATACCTCATGTAATATCATACCGTATATTTTATTAAAATATATTTTCTGCCAATTTGCTACAGATCCTTCTTACACAGATTTTTCTTTGAATTTCAATTTTCAATTACTAAAAGATGATCATATTTTAAATTAAATGAATTTATTCTATATGAGATAAATAAAATGGAATTGTATTTATTAAGTAATATTTCTTACGTAAAAATCTTGCAACATGCAAGAATATAAGCAGAACACGGTTATTTTTTTTATTTTTCGGCTACTTAGCAATAAGTAAGTAATAAGTAAGTTTGGCTACTTAGCAATGGAGTAACTTTTTATATTCCTGTGTTTTCTATTATTTTCATTGTTTGTTAAGTAATTACGGCTTAGGATTTATTTTTCATTGTGCTTACTTTCATATCATCACTTTATTTCCGATTACATGTTTCAACATTTTTCGCAGAAATTTATATCGTTTTTTGAACAAATATTTTTACAGAAATATTACTATATGTAATAAAATTCCATTTTTGAACTTAAAAAGTGCTCAGAATTTTATATATATATATATATATATATATATAATGAAATTGTGTGGAGCTAATTTGATATCGGTACACCACGATATTTTTCGGTAAATAATTATAAGGTTAAGGTTTTGTCAAGTTTGGGTGATAACAGTACAATATGATAACATTATATCGGAAAAAATCTGTTTGGAGCGATTTTAAAATCATGCCAAAAATAAATAGCACATCAATATTATTTCAGTTCCACAATTTTAGAAAAATTCCACAAAATTTGAAAAAATAATATCATTGCTATGTTTTTTTTTTAAATTGCAGTCAAGGTCTTAGTATGACAAACAGTAATAAGAGCTAGAAAAATTTATCTTTAGCTTCTCAAAATAAACCTCCAAATACCCACTGAGTTGGAAAGAAACATCCATTAATTTTTCTTCTAATTTTTTAGTCAGTTTATTCACAAATATATACATGTTTAGAATTACTTTAGACCGGTGCCGTATTAACAGGAAAATATCAAAATTTCTTATACGCGTTAAAAAAAAATTTAACTGCATAAGTACCATAAAATCCGGCGTATAATGCGCACCGGTGGATAACACGCTCCTATTCTTTCAAGCTGGATTTTTTATTTTACGGTATGTTCGCCGTATAACCGCACCCCCTTCTTTACAAAGAAATCTAAAATGTTAGTATATAATGTTCTTATGTTTTGAAGTCATTTATTTGAGACTTCAGAAAAAACAGTATACTTCTATAACAACAACTCTTTTAGTTCATAAGACATGTCATTCCTTTTGAATAAACAGTATTTCGATATGTGTAGAAATAATTTTTATGCCCATCTCTTTTGTTACTTTTAAAGCTATCGTTTTTTTATATCCGCCGAAAAACGCGCGCCCTTAAATTTCGAACTTATTTTTTGTGTCAAACGTGCGCATGATACGCCGCATTTTGTGGTAATTACTTTATTTTTTATTAAATATTTTTAGGCTTAGAATTTTTATATATATAATAATAATTCAATATAAATTAATCACAAATTACTCACAAAACATTTGGAATTTTATTTAAATCTCACATAAAAATACTTTATTGTCTCATTTGCCAAGTATTCAAGAAAAAATATCTAATATGTTTTCATTTTCAAACTCAGTTTTTCACGTGGAGCCGAAAATACTAAAAAAAGAATAAATTTACGCCTCTCAAATAAGACATAAACTTCACATCGATTGCTGCAACAAGCAACCAATCAATAATCCGTTAACAGCTGTTGAAGTGTATATGCGAATACCGGATAAAAAGATACAATCAAAAAAAGAACTTTAAAAAAAAGCTTTTGTTTACGGTACATAGCAACAAAAAAATAATCGAAAAATAATCAAGAAAAACAGGATATAAAGCCTGAAGAAAATGAACTTGCTATGTTCCCCCGATTGTATCGTGTTTTAAAGAGGCGTTATCTGCTGAACCTCTGCTGATATCGATAGAAACGAAAATAGAAGCTGGAATGAAAAAAAAGGGAAAGGAAATATCGTTTGGTGATTTTCACGGCAAACTTTTTAAATGGTCCGGTTAGTAAACTTTTCAGTAATGGTTTCAATCTGGGAGGAGCTATGGGAACTTAATCCATTGATTTTTTTTATTTTGCTTTTATAAGTATCCTTTGGTAAAAGACAGGGAACATATGTTTCTTAGTGGAATGAAACTTGATTTGCAGAGTGATTGCTTATTGATAGACCGTTAATGTTTTTTTACGCAGTGGAATAGTTTTGATGTGAGAACGTTGATAGTATTTTTGTGTTCCATTTAGCGTCAACATGACAGGATGAATTAAGGAGTTTCCGGCAAATTATTTGAGGGGAGGAGCTGGTTTTCATGTTTGAAGAAAATTTGATTTAATGATTCACTGAAAAAGGAATGTTTTGTTTCCATATTTACTTAGAAAAACAACCTTCATATTTATTAGTGTCGATAAAACTCGATTAAACAAAAATCTAAATTTGTAAAAGATATCGAAACTTGTTTGCTTTAAAGATATTCGAAAGCAGGCATTGGCAACCAATGGCATGCGTGACAGATGTGGCCCGTGGAGCCACTGTCAATGGTACTCTAGAACGATTTAATCGTTTGAAGAAAATTGCATGTGCTCTTTCTGCTTTTGGTTTTACATATACGTGTTAGGAAAAAGTCTGCGTTCACCCATAACAAATAATACTGCAAAGGTAAAATTCAATAGGAATCTGTTTTTTTTTCTAACAAAACTTCATGAATTTGTTTTCTATTATTTAAATATTGAGCATGCAAGAATTCATTAATTTTGAATGAAAACCAGGTATGTGATAGCGGGAGCTTTGCAGCGAAGCTCACAAATAGTAGGTAGAAAAAGTATACGTTCACTATTTGAATATTCTTGATTCCTGGAATTTTTATCAGCAGATGTAAAAGATTAACATAGTTTTTGCATTCAGTTATCAAATAAAATAGTTTAATAAATTGTGAAGCAATATTTTTTACATTTTTGTGACATACGTAGCAATTTAAGGACAAGGAAAATAAGAAGAAAATTAGTATCAGTGAGCGTAAAATCATTGTAAAAATGTGGAAAGACTGAAAAAGTCGTCGGGATACAGCCAGATCCGTAGGACGGCAGTATTCAATTATCCAGAGTGTTATTAATAACTTTAAATCTACAGGAGTTTACACATCCAAACCTCTCGATAAAGACGTCTATCTAAACTCACAATCAGAGAAAAACGAAGCATGATATCCTTGGGGAAAAAAAATCCACGTTTAACTGCAACTCAAATAGCAACAGACATTCACGAGAAGTTTAACAAAAACATTTAAGCGGATACTGCAAGAAAATATTGAAAGCTTGCATACCGTAGTCGAATGGCTCGCAGAAAGCCTTATATTTCAATGACCAATCACCTTTTGAGGATAGCCTTTGGAAAAGAGCATATACATAAGCCTCCGGAGTTCTGGAGGACTGTGATATTCTCCAATGACAGCCAATTTTGTATCTTCGGCACAAAAGGTCGTAAATTAGTATGGAGAAAACCTTGAAGAGCGCTTCAAAAAGATTATTTAGTACCAACGGTAAGCACGGCGGCGGTTGATTCATGGTGTGGGTGTGCATGATGAGCAATGGTGTTGGCCAGTTGGAGTATATCGAATCAATTATGAACAAATATGATTACTTTGATATCCTAAAAAAAATTTAATTAAAGTGCCACCCAACTTGGCCTTGTATCGTCCTTTCGTTTCCAACACGAGAACGATCCTAAGCATACCGCTGAGATAGTGAAGCTTTGGCTCAGTCCCAAATCAACTTCGCACTCCCCCGAAGTCATCTGATCTGAATCCTATAGAACACCTATCGGATTTGCTGGAGCGTAGGATTCGTCAACACAATATATCTAGCAAGGATATGCTGAACAGTTTTCTTAAGGACGAATGAGAGAAGATAAGCGCTGGAGGAACCACTAGACTTGTTGATTCAATGCCAAAATGACTTCAGGAGGTTCTTAAGAGACGGGATTATCCAACCAGCAATAAAATAGCTCATTATTTTTTTAAATATTTTTTAAAGTTACTACTAAAACAGTGAACAGCTTTGAACAGTGAGTGACTTTTTCTACTTGATTTCTGTTAGCATCGCTACAAACCTGTCTTTATTTTAAAAGCTATGAAAGCAAACCGAGTTTACTTTTGTTATTCACAATACTTGAAATAAATTAAATAAAATATAATTTAAAAAATATTTTCAAATTCAGTTTAAAATTTTTTTTGTTTTGTTTATGTAAGCAATAGTATGAAAACGCAGACTTTTTCTAGTAAGTAGATAAATGTAAATAAAATTTTTATCGTATGAAATATATTTTGAGTCCACAAAGTATTTGTTTAATAACTGAACACTCAGAATCATGTGTAAACTTGAAATTCAGAAATTATACCCCTGATACTGCAGAAGTTATACCCCTGATTAAGTAAAGCTTTATATGGACAAGGTTTGCATTAAAATTTTTAAAAATTTTGTCTATTTGGCAGGACTAGTTTTATTTCATGTAGTTCATTACAATATCAATAAAACATGTAACATATGTACAATTTCACATTTTTATTTATCTTGAAGAATAATTATATTTTTTGTTTTCTTCAGATTTTAATAAGTATTCTAAAAAGATTCATATTTATATATGTATAATTTTGATTGTTTATGTTGAATTGATAGTTATATTTTAAGTTTCGTATTTTCACGTTAATGTATAAATGTTTTTAAATGATGCATAGTTAATAAAACTCTAAATCTATATTTTGGCCTTGTATTTCCTAATTCTGCATTCAATTTTGCTGGAATCGAACTGTTTCAAATATTTCCCACTGCGTGGCATCCTGAATCATATTGGTAGATTGGTTTGGCACGTCACAGATATAAGGTTGCCGACCTTTGGTCTAAATCAACGGTTGGCAACCAGTGCTCCGTGAACAATTTTTAATGGTCCGCAGAAAAAAATTGGGACGTAATTTATATTCTAATTAAGTATAATTTCAAAAATAATGATTAACAAAATATATTGCAAAATATATATGGGTTATACTTTTTTTTTAAAAAAAATTTAGGCGGCTCCCCTTTTTCGAATTTCGTTCTGAGTTTAAGGACATTTTAGCTACTTTTTTGCAGGTGTTTCCATCGACATTTGAATGTGATATTTGCTAACCATGGTAAACTAGTGGCTTTACACTTCAATTTTTTGATATTGCTTTGATTGCCAATTTGTTCTTACTTTTCGCAAATTTTCTTTCGAGTGATGTGGAATATAAAAAGAAACGTAAATAAGCGTTAACATAGTTATAATATAGTACAGCCATATAGTAATCAATTATATTAGTTGTCAGCAAAATACAAAATTATACTTTAGTGGTTTACAAAGCAGTAGATTGGTGACCGCAGGTCTAAAGCTGGGGTCGGCAAACTTTTGAGAGATATTTTGTAAATGAAACAAAATAATTAAGCTATCAAAAAGCCTAAAAAAGAGAGCCTAACTATGAAAGGCCTAAACTATTCATATGCATACATTGGAGGGGGAGGGTTGTAATAGTGGTAGCGATAATGACTCCCGTGCTCCAATTAATATTTATTGAAAATATGGAAGCTATTTCTGTTTCTGTGGCAAGAACAACCATTGTGAAAATTTCATGACGTAGTGAATTTAAATTTCAAGCTTCGTGAAAGAAATTCTGTACCAGAAAAACCGAAAGTGCTTTATAATAGAATTGCATGCCTACATTAATACTTAAAACGGATTTTGGTTGCTCTTGCATACAAAAGTCATTTCAACACTCTTTTCATTAACCTCAAGGTTTGTCATAAAATAAAGAATATGTTTTTGACACTTCTGTAGAGGGCTTAAATGAATTTCTTGTACTTTAGTACTCTCGAGCTCATTCATGCAACTAAAGAAAAGTTTCTGCAAATCACTTAAAGGTGTATCATCCCGTGGCGGCATTTTCACCAATAAATTGGAATTTTACAGATTTAGAAATAATAATGTTTTTACTGATTCTCAATACGTATTGGTAAATGAAAAATAATTTATAATACAGAAATAGCAATCTTAAAGAACTATTTTAAATTAGTCAAATATTTAAATGTATATTTGATAAGTAATGTAAAGTGAAGTTAGTTTTTTCACGAAATAATTATAAAGGCAAAAAAAAAGAGAGAGAGGGAAACAATTTTTTTTAAATAATTCGTAGAGACAGAAAACTGAAAACCTTCTATACAAAGAGACGCGGTTTGGCGACCCTTGGTCTACAGAAACCGTGCGACATCATAACTATTTTTTTTTTTCCAATGACAATAAAATGAAGAAATACAACGAGCCTTTTTGTTCATAATACAATAAAATATAGTCGATAAATATCTGATTGTTTTGATTTTAATTTTACTGATGAAATAAATATACTACAAAGATAGTATTGAAAATGTAACGAAATTAGAAAGAAAATGTAGTGAAATTTTGCATAAATTCAGAATGCGCTATGATTTTTTAAAAATAAATTCAAAGCATTCATATTATTTTCTTAATAGATTTTTTTTTTCATTTACATAAAACATATGATAGAAAAATCCTTCTAAAATATTTAAAAACTTATAGCATACACTGTATTTTGAGATTTTTTTATATGAAGTTTCATTACACATTAAAAACTAATACTACGATTTTGTTATTTCTGCTGTTGACTTTTCGTTATAAAAATCGGTTTTTATAGAGGGGAAACGAAATATATTTTTAAATTAAAAATCATTAAATCCCCTAAATTTCGCGAGCACTGAACTAAAAAAAAATCTGCAGAATAAATGTATGGAATGCGTAATTCTTAAAATGTTTTTTTTTTTCCTAAAAAGCAAATTACTACAAAAAGTCATCGATATTGAAAAAAAATATATCAATATTTAAATAAACTATTTCGTAATTCAAACTTTAAAAAGATACATTCAGTTAATAAGATTAACAAATATAAATTTTTTATAGTATGAAAATTTAATGTAAATATATGGATATAGCTTGGAATAAATTTTTGTACAATAAATGTTCAAAGCAAATTATCTTTCACAAGAAACAAGGCACAATCAATCTTATTCTCATAAAACACACATACACTAAGAAAATAAGAATTACTAACTCAGACAAATTGTATAAATGTTCGCAGAGAAAAACAAAGCGAGAACATTTTGAATAGTTAATAAAGTGGTTTTCTCCTTGAAATCTTATCTTTTTGTACCTTGATAATTAAGGGAATTAAGTTTCGTTTATTATCATAGAAAGTAAAAGGAATTATTAGTTTAATAATATGGCTGATTAACTAAAGAATATCAAAAATAAAGAGATATCAGGAATTTTAAAAAATGTATTATAATTATTCTTCCTACAATAGTTTATGGAAAAAATTTTCAGATCTAGAATCCTCACAGGCAAAGTATTCTGTATTGCAGAAAACGAAGGTAAAAATAATATGAAGCGTTATAGTTTGTTCAGGATGCGTAATCATTTAGTCTTCACAAATTATTAGTGCAATAAACTGGAAATGTTTAAATACGAAGTGTATTAATAAATGGTACTTGATACTAAGAGCAGAAAATAGTTAAGAATAATTGGATTAGAAGCTGCTAATAAGATTTTTTTTAAATTTCCAATTACATTGTTGAGACGGTTTATATTTGCTTTGAAACTGTGTAAATTAAAACTTCATTTTCTGTGATATTGTTAGCACTTTTTGAAAAACACGGCAATAATCATCTTGATTAGTTAAGAAACTTATTTTTGGTGAGTTATATCTCTATATATGAAAAATGTTTTTCGTAATGATGTAATAAATTTATTTATCTTGCCACACTCGAGAACAATAATAAAAAAGCCGTAAACCTGTAACAACCAACTTGAGGTAGTTAGTGTTTGGGGGTTCGAGTAAAGATCAGCCATAACCAGTTTCAAATTCCAATTTATTATTCCACTAACTTAAATCAAACAACTCCAGCTAGGAAATGCAAAAGGCAACTAATTAGAAGAGCAATCACACACAGCTAAAGGTTACTTAGTATATGAGTATAATCTACTCCTCTTACTCTTGGAACACTTTGGACTTCTACAGTATAATTTACCGTAATTCTCTTATTTGTTGCATGACCTCCGGTCTTAATCATTAAACTGAATCTTATAACTTATTCGCCAATTAGCAATAATTGACAATCAAGAGACTACTCGTCGACTAACTTCACGTACCTAAATGTCCACGCTTAAATATAACAACTCATATGAATAATTCAAGTCTTCTTCTTCGGAAGAAAGTTTTCAATAGAATTTACAGTTAAAAAGAAATAAATTTACCCAGAGAGTATTAGTTGGAGGTTCGCGAATAGACCTGTTACAAGTCCTGTTCAATATTATAGTTACAAATTCGCAATAAGGTGTAATTTACAGTTCAATCAACTACTTCAAGCTCAAAGTTTAATTCAACATTACATCATAAATGCGAATGATAACAGTGCAATTTGGAGGAAAAGGTGATTAGGAACATTATTTTTGAAGAAGCACTAAATTGAGGTACAAATTAAAATGCAGGGATGATTTTTTTCCCTGCTTACAATGTATTGAAAGAAAAGAAAATTACATAATGCATGTAAATTAAAATTTTAAAATTTGAGAAATGAATATGAACAATTGTAAAATTTTTACAATGGGGTTGTCTGTCGTTAAGTGGAGACAAAGGGTACCTCCCCTAGTAATACTAAATTATTTTTTTTCCAAAAATATTAAAAGTATTTTTATTAGATTTACAATACTAATATTTTAATAAGAAAAAAAGCAAATGAAAGCTATATGTGTTAATGTTCTTAAAAAATCATTAAAGTTAATATATTGCAGAGGAATTACAGTACTGTACATTTTAATTTTAATATTTTTCATTTCAAATCAATATCACTTCGACATACCTCAATACACTATAATATGCCACCGAAATAAAGGAACATGAACAGAACGATAAACGAAACAAAAATAACTTATATAAACTTTTATCTTTATATAATTTTTTTTAAAAAAAAACACCTTTTTATTGCATTTTTTTACGTGCCGAAGCTTTTTTTTTATAGTAAATGTCTCAAAAGAAAGCTTTTCACATTATAGTTTCGATAATTTTTATATGACCCCAGTTCTAAATAAAACTGCTTGTCACTAATTTTGGCAATCTATTGAAATTAAATTTTACAAAACTTAAAAGAGTTAGAAGATGTTTATGTGCAATGAAAAGCAGTACAGTGATGAGAGACAAAGCATGACTCTCCAAATTTATATAATTCTTAGTGTAAAATTTTTAAAATATAAATGGAAAGTCAAATTTCAATTTCCAATTTAATTTACAATTCTTCTAAATTAGTGTTATAATTGCTATTTTTATTATATTTTTTAAAAAATTTGTTTACCGAAAATCTTTGAACTAAAAAAAAAAAAAATACAATGGAAAAAAAAACGGTAAAAAACTTAGTTATCCTGAACTTTAAAAAAGAAGTGATATTTCAGCTGCATATTAAAAAAGAAAATTGCTGTAAATTTATAAATATTTAAATAGAATTAAATTAAGAATTAATGGAAAAATTTCAGAAATTATTCAGTCAATATGGTTTACCAAATTTTAAAACTCCAGAGATATAATACAAATATTAATTTTAATTATTACAATTAGTCCAGCAAAATAACCCCACACACGTATCTGTTTTATTAAACATTTCCTCAACTCATCAAGTAAGCACAACTATCAACTATGCGTATATCCCAATTTCCTGCAGGAGCAACAAAACAACTAAACTCATGAGACTAAACAACGTACCATATTCTCACATAGAAAACATAAAAATATGACCATCATGCACTCAACAAAAACTAAAACAACAGAGTAGGGTGAGAAAAAAAAGGGATATGATGGTTCAATTTACTCTGTATCTCGAACGAAACACGTTCCGCATTTTCGCCCTCGTTGCTGCTACGTGCACTTGCTTCAAGTGCTGGAAAATTCCCCCCAAGAGGATAGCTGGAACAAATTTAAAATTGCAGCGAGATAACGTTGTGTTTCGACCATTATCGCTACACCACGGCGGAGAAGATACATTATTGAATCGTTAACGACTTGTTCCTTAATCTTGTTAAAGCAACAACCGCCGCGCTTTGCACTAAAAGGTCTTGATTATCATCGCATAAAAGAGTAAGGGGGAAATCTAATGAATTGGTAAGATTGTAAATGAGTTTGCGGCTGTAGAATTGGTGCAACTCTAAATAACGTCTTTTTTATTCGAGATATTATTATTCTGTGAGATTTTTTATATATCTTACACGTGTTCCGCAACGGTGTTGAATGTACAACTTGAAGTAGAAATGGAAATATATATTCATTAGGGTTTCTCTTTATTAAAATTCCATTGTATGGGATATATGCATAACTGTAGTTTTTGCCCTTCGTATGCTGCTAAGAATACAGTCCATAAAATTTATAATTTAAAAATGCCTCTTTTTTTATGTTGTAATTAGTAACAGATTACTCCGAAATGCTATGTACTTATTTAAACTGCATTAAAGCTGAGTTTTTGAAAAAAAAATTCAAAAATTAAATTATTACAATATTAGCTTGCAATTTTGTTTAAGTTGTTACAATTTTTGGTTGAGTGGTGGTGTATCATGGTTTCCTCGCTACATGTCTGGGATTCAAACCCCATGTTGGGCAAGGTTGACTCAGGCTTTCATCCCTTCAGTGAGTCGACAAATAAGTACCAAGCTTGCTTGGGAACTAAATAGTGGGTGTTTCGCGTCAGAATGACCACATGACCGGACATCTGCTCTTGCACCCGAGTGTCCAAGGTCATGAAAACTGAGATGGACACAGTATGCCTTGGCCCTCATGATCTGTTGCGCCACTAGGTTTAGTTTAGTTTGCTACAGTTTTGAGATGGAAATGTATTTTCATTATTATCCGAACTGTATTTTTATCATTAATTGTACATTTGTACGTTCATTTATATATTGTACTTAATTTCTACTCAATACTTATTGATATGTACTTTGTATAAAATGTACATTTTTGTCATGCTATATTTAATAACGTTATCAGCTATGTATTACTCTTTTGCATGATAGCAATATGTTGCTTGCTTTGAAAGTTGTTTATGTAATAATAATATGTCGAATGCGCTAGGTTTGCCTCTCGATAAGAGAGGTTTACCGTACAAAGCTGTTGGCACTTGTTTAAAAGCTTTCTTCGCAAAATTATAACTGTTGTGATTTAAATTTAAGAGTGTTATAGTCCTTTGTGTCGACCATTTAGTGTTAAGAGTATTTGATTACTTTCGTTCAGCTGTATTAATAACGCACTAGAAATCCTTTATTTTGCTTAGCTACATTCAAAAGCATATTTAAAACAAAGATTAATTTATAGTGGTTAGATTTCTATTTTAAAAATTTCAATAAATTATTCGCCACACAGCGTTTGAAATTACACAAAAATTATCAACAAAACAATCGTTCTCACATTGCTGCTACATACTAGCTATGTACTTATTTATCTTATTTACAAGCCAATTGTACCTCCAAAATATTTTATCCTTTAGTGATGGTTCTAACTATGCTAATGTTTGATTCATTTTATATTATATAGTTATTTTATGCTAATATTTAAAATGTCACAAATTAAAAAATTATATAGAGTCGTCACTTGACCAGTCATTTTAATTTCAGATTTTCATAAGTGTACTAACTAAACTTAATATTTATCAGTGTTTTTTTCTGTTTTTATTCTTGTGTGTAATAAAATATCAATTTAAGCATCTTTTACTTTTAAAATACGCAAATCGTTGAAATCATAATAATAATTCATGTCCTACAAATATCCATACAAATGTATATTGCATATGTTTCAAATGTATGACGATGGAAAAATAAGACACTATAATATGTCGTTTACGATGGCAAATATAAATTTACGATGGAAAAATAAGACACAATGTAATAATTTTTATAAGGAAAAAATGAGATAATGTAATAACATTTTCTACGACGGAATAATAAGATAGTGTAATAACTTTTTATGAAGAAAATGAGAAAAATTAGTAACATTTTTATGTTGGAAATATAAGACATGCAAGGTAGCTTACCACTGTTTTAATGAAAGTCTGACATCTTTTAACGAAGAAACCATCAAACGTGATAAAAACTATTTATTATCTTATATATTGTTATTATATTCCAGACGAATCTTTGTATTGATAACATTTGTTCACAGAAAATGTAAATTATCATTTTGAAGTAATTATTTTACTTTAGTAATTATTTTATTTTATCAGTAACTCTCCTTTTAACTATTGTAATTATTTTATTTTAACAGAACTCTCTATTTTACTATAAATATTTTTTTTCTTTTTTCAATTCCTACTATTAGTTTACATTCTCCCTATATATACATATATATATATATATTATATATTACATCAAATTTTCAATTGTTAATAAAACACTTTTTATTCATCCACTCTTCAAATACATTTCTGTAAACTTGTAATTGATATGACACTTGAAGTTAATACAGTTTTTTCAAATAAGAATTCATTAATTAAATTTAATTAATGAATAAATAGTAATAAACAAAAATAATAGTCCAACACCACATATAAAAAGGAAAACTTCTCGTTGTATCCCTGTAGCACAATGGACTTTTAATCCAAAGGTCGTGGGTTCGTATCCCACCAAGAATGGCCTAATTTCTAGAAATGGGATTTCTTTTTACTCTATTTTATTGGGATAATTAAATTTAATTAATTAATAAATAGTAATAAACAAATATATATGTGTATATGTAATAGCCCAACACCCCATATATAAAAAGGAATATGGAAAATTGCAAGGAAAATCGCTTTCTATTTTCCCATATATATTGCTATCTGTATTGTGATTTTTGTCATATGTATATACATATTTATATTAATTGTAATTATTTAATAAAAAAAAGTAACTAAAATAAAATTTTCCTTTGTTGACCTAAGTAGGAATTGACTTGTTTTTTTTTTTAAAATACTTGTTTCTTTTTTATTTACTAGTTGCCCTGGTACTCCATTTAAAACTTTTACTTACACTTAGAAATGAACCTACCACAGTTTAAATCATTAATATGAAGCATTACTAACGTTTTTAAGGCAGTAAAATTAGGAACCCTTAAAAATTCTACGGCGATGAAAAGTTTTCAGGGATTATTTACCATTCAAATCATAAACACGAAGAAGAGGTTGACTTATGTTCAAATCAATACAATCTTACAAAACGCAATGAAAAGGAATCTTACAATTCACATTTTCAGTAATAACTTTAAACGTAGTTTTAAACGTATCTTTAAACGTATCTTTAAACGTAGTTTTGCAACTCGTACATAAGTCTCTTTAAATGCAGATATAACTAAAGCATATTTTTAAAAAAAATCAAATAATTAATTACCACAAATCTAATTCCTGTTAAAAGAAGCGCAGAGATATTAAAATGCAAAAGTCGTCCTTATTTCTAATTAAATTTGTAATTTTCGTAACTTGAGATGACTAAAAGAAGTTATGACTAATTACCAAGAAAAAATAAGAATAATAATACTCAAAATGAATCAGTATGTTTTTATAAATAATATTATTGTTAAAAAAAACAAATAAACAAATGTAAGGCATTAACTATTAAGAGTTCCATAAACCAGATGCATCTAGTCTTTTCTTTCCTAACAGATCTTTTTTGACTTACTTAAATCGTGGTTTAAAGAATCTGATGTGATGCTGACAGTTACTCAAAAGATGGTGATCAAATATCACATCAACGAACAGTAGAACTTATTTAGAAAATTTTCGGGTGTGTCTCACCCAATGACCAGTTACACCCATGTTTACTGTCTTTCGTCATTTGTATAAAAATATACATCTTGAATCAAATCATGAATCTGAAATAAAGAAAGATGTCTATTCAAATCCGGTAACTTATATTACATGTCGCCATTTTGTTTTATGTTTAATTATACATCTCATTTTTATACAAAAAAGATTATATTTTCCTTTAACTGTGACACGAAATTAGTTTATATGCCCAAGATAAGCTAAGATATTGTTTATATTGATACTGAAAATTATATCCACACTTATCTTATTTGTATTTTAAGGTATCCGACTCTCTCTCTACTTGCGACAACTTTTTTTTTTTTAAAAAAAGGAGATTTGGGGGATTTTTGTTGTTTTTAGATTTTCTTAGTACATTTCAAGAAAAATATGCTAAAACTAAGAAGAGAAAAAGAAATTATCATTACTAAAATGGGAAAAAATGGGTAAAAATTGACAAAAATAACATAAACGCGGCCCATTCTGTACAAAAAGTTTATGAACAAATTTTCAATTTTGATGTGTTGCTATGTTATTCATTTTTGAAATGACCTTTAGGATAAGAGATATTTTAATTTTCACTAAAAGTAGAGCACTTTATCTTAATTATAATATGAAATTGATTAAAATAACAGTGATTATATTAACATAAGGGATTGTAAATTTTGTAATAAAACAGTGATTGAGATAAATCTGAAGGTTAAAACACTTCTACGATTATACAAAACATACACATAAAAAATTTCAGTTAATAATTTGGAAAACTTTTTGAGCAATCGCTGGCTCCGTTTGAGCATTTTCAAAAAAACACATTTCGAGTAAAACGCGTTTTAAAATATGTCATATCTTTCATAAAGTAATGGCATCTGCTTTTACTAAAACACTTGTACTTCTTGTTCTAGTGAACGGAAAATAATAAACTTGGTATTTTTATAAAGTTAATAAAATGGCCTATAAAATAAAGTTTTAAAAATTTGTCAATCTTTGCAAAGTTCACAATTTTAGGGCAGTCGGATACCTTAAAACGATAACTCAGTGATTTAAGCTACGAGCATCTTGGTCAGCAATGTTCAAATCCGGTTGTGATTCAAACTGTTATTTTATTAGAGATCTTCATGCCGAGTGCCTAAGATTGATTCCCAGTAAAATGAACTAAGTTTCAAAGCCCTCACGTAATATGATGGTGAAGTTAGAGGGGTGGAATACCAGTTCAAAAATATCGTTTTTATTAAATTGTGATTCAAAATAGAATGTTTTTTCCAAATTCGTTTTGGCAATATTCTTCTCATAGGCTCAAGTTAGACCACTATTTATTTTGCAGTGTTCTATTCAAAAATTCTCATTTAAACTATAACTACTAACATATTTTCATCATCAATATAAAAAAATCATAATTATCTTTATTCGTCATTTTATTTAACGTATGTATAATATTCATTCTAAGAAGGAGCATGTTCCTTACTTGTCTTCTTGATCCAAACTAGCGTTCAATGCATTTTGAATTTGATTTTATCTACCGCTTAAATCAGTACGATTAGAATAATTTTTAGCATTCATGAAACAAAAAGGAAACAAAATACGAGCTCCCATTTGTTTCTTATTTTTCAAAAATGTCAATCCAAATCAAGCAAAATAAAACTTTTACACGAGAGATCAGTATTCTCTCATCTTAGCTGGAATGAACTGCGATAAATGCCATTCAAACAGTTATTTTTAAGCATTTCAATTTTAGGATGTTAATTTCAGATTTTTATCAGAGTTTTATACAAAATTTTGGCAAGAATGTTTGTGTACATATGTGTTTGCATGCAAATTTCTATCTAGCGCATTCTAGGGCTTTCATGAGGGAACCATTACTCCAGTGTTTCTAAAAACTTTCAATGCTTGCGACTTAATTTTCTATCATAAGTTTTATCGCACCCCCTCCATACAATAACAATGTATAAAATTCAACAATAATGTACTTTGATGCTAAAGCTAATATACGACTTTAATTATAAACCGTACAAATTATCAAGATAAGTATTAAATTTTGTATGTGACAAGCCCATGGGTAAATTAACTTATATTAACTTAGCCCAGTAGCTTAGTTTTGATGAATTAATGATGAAATACATTTGCAGTACTGATATATTTATAAATATATTATATCAGCGCAAATATGTTTTTTATATTTCTTAGTCAGAATGCATTTTCTTTTGCTTCTTCAGTAAATTAATATATTTTTTTTAAATAATCTTTTATTTTCGACTTTTCAATATGCTCGCGCCTTCCTGGTAGGATAATCCCCCCACCCTAGGGGGCGCACCCCACAATTTGAGAAACGCCGCTTTACTCATATTTGGATATAATTGATGTAATAACATCTACTTCCTCAAGAGTTTTAGGCAAAAATCTTGCAAGAGTATTTTTGAACACATAAATTAGCATACGAATTTCTATCTAAGCCATTCCAGCGCTCTTGTGCAAAAGGTGGGACTCATATTTGGATATAATTGATGCACTATTATTTAAGCTTCTAAAAGGCAAAAATTCCAGTATATATTCCTTAACAAGCGTTATGTCAAAAAGCATACACATACAGAACAAAGAAAACTGAAAATTTGTTCTTCACCAAAAATCGATGAATTGATTGGTTTTTTTTATTAATGCTGCATCAGAAGTAATATGTTGGATACTGATGACATACCCCGTAATTTCGAACTATGGTCACGTGAGCAGGTGACACCCCTCTACCCCCCCCCCTAGGAACTACACCCCACTTTTCTAATTTTCATATCACGCTCTGCTATTCTATCATCAAGGCTCTGCATTTTAACGTGAAGTGAGAAGGAAAATGATGCTGTGCTGCTTAAAATTAATAAGTCATCAAATAATACAATAAAATACCAAACATATAATTTTAGTTATATATATGTGTAACTTAATTGGTCGCAATATCTCAATATAATATACTTCTTCAATCGATTACATTAAAAGAGATAAAAATCTACAAATACTATTTCCGCAGTAACTTTAGAATTATTTATATACAGTGGATTCTGATTAAAGAATATATTCAAATTTCTTTTTATCTGCCTTTTTAATTTCATTTATTTTTGTTTCGCTTTACTAAAAATAAGTGAGAATAGTATATGCAAATTTATTAAATTAAAAAAAAAGAATTAGACAGCAATAGGTAGTGATATTGATGCCAGACTAAAAATATTAAATCATACAACAACACTCTAGGGAATTTATGCTCATAAGTGAACAAAATCACTCAGTTTTTTCAAAAAATCCCCACCAATGGAAATACATCTCTCTGAAAAGGATGACAACACTGTTTAATTATACTGAAAGAATTGAACAATAAATTTTTCAATTTCCAATTTGTACAAGCCAAATATCTATCAAGAGAAACACTCACACCAAATGAATAATTTTGTAAAACAAAATTTAAGATGCTGAAAATTATAATTGGTTCTGCAAAACAACATTTATTTCTACATTCATCTGTTTATTGAAATTGTTAAAAGGAGAATCAATCGCTGTTTATATAAGAATACTTTTCATTTTTTTTCTCTTTCAAATGGGCTGCATTTTGCTAGATTAGCCTTCACAGCAAGTTTTCCAAGAGCGAGAACCATTTCATTGGTGTCACCATCTAGTGGCGGTTCCCACTACCAAATTTTTGAAGCTTGAATTTATTCAATTCAAGTTCTCGTCGGATGCTAAGTATCCCCGGGTTTTAATTTTGCCGAGAGTATTAGAGTATCTCAAGGAATCTTTTACATGCCACATACTCATATGACATGTGTGCCTACGACATAAGCGCATCTAGAGAATCTATTGAGGCCAGCAGGGATCCAGTTCGTAACCTTGAGCTTAAGAAGTGGGTATGCTACCCCTAAGCAGACTATATTTAAAAATATAAAATATCCTATTTTACATACCTAATAAATCACTAATTTTTTTTAAAGTTTTTATCTTGATTAAGGGGGGGGATGCAAAATTGAATTAATTACGATTTATGAGCGAACAATATTGGTTAACAATTGTTTCAGTTCCCGAGCATGTAAAATAGTAATTAACAGCAAAAATAGTAATAAAATTATTTAATAAATACAACTATCGAGTATGTAATAGTAAAAAATAGTAAAATTATAAAAAAAACATAAATATCACACATATTTTGAAGATGGACATACTTAGCAACAGTTTATCCCAAATTATTTTATGCCTGAAAATGTTTTACTTCAAATTATTATTTTAATAATCACAGAGAGCGGCATTTTTGTATGGCTTGTACTTATATACAAATACAATACTCTTACTCAACATATTAGATGATAATTTACATTAAGCTTATATATATTGGAAAGTATTATGAATGTACTAGATGATGCTACACATTTAGCATATATTGTGTGCATAATATTGACATATTCAGCATACTAAATGTCATTTTAGATTCAGCATATTATATCACGGTTTGCTTTCCTCATAATAGATAATACTGCATACTAGATTATATTTCCCATTTTACAGATACAAATGTACAATTAATATGTATTAGATCCTGCTGTATATTTAGTATACTAATGTCATTTCCTTTGCAAAAGTGAAGAAAACGCGATAAAACGAGTAATGATCGTGCCCAGATAGCTGCCGTGAACTAAGGGGGGAAAAGCTTGGATTTTTTCACTCTGTTTTATTTTTATTATATTGACTTATTAATGTAACGTAAAGTCTCGATAAATACAAACATATTCAAAATATGTAAAAAAAAATTGAATTCTGCAGAATCTTTGAAAACATCTCTTCAAAGATATTTTTAATAAAAGTGGCCTTTTTTTTAATTTTTGAATCCTTTCATATCTTTCTTTCTCATTTTCCTTTGCGTATATCATTATTATTATATTAATGTTTAAAATTAAGGGAAATTTCACATTTTTTGTGTGTTTTTTTTTTGCTTGATTATCATAGGACGTACGGGAAAGATTGTAATAAAAGCAGATGTGTACTTAAGTTGATATCATACAAAATTTATGATGCACATGCTTGATCGTGTGTAACGCACAAAAAGAAAGTAAAGTAAAAAAAAAGGAAGTTACAAATGAAACAGAAAAATTAGTTAATATGGAGTATGATCTCCTCTTAGAGTTATAAAACTTTCACAATGAGACAGTTTATAAGTCCTTGAGGCCTTTGTTCCATTTTTCCAATAATATCGTTTTCAAATTATTATAAATACGAAATAGAAACTGGTAATTGCCCTCTAATAAGCATTAAAATATGTTACATAATGTTAAGGTTTGGAGATCTGGAGGCAATCCATCCGACGAATACCCACACTTACCAGGAATGATGTTGCCAGAGGAGTTTTATATGATATTGAGCATTGCCATCCATAAACATGAAATAAGAACCGGCTGATTTCAGAGCCTTTGAAAAAGTAAAGGCAGGCTTCCAAGTTAGTATCTCAATGCCACATATCAGTCACACACACTTGTCAAATACATGAAGATCTGTCCTATTTGATATTTGCCCAGATTATCAAATTCCATCTTTCCAACAGTCAATCTTTCGGTTGTCAAAAAGTTGTAGAGTGCTCCTGGTTGCATTTAGATGAAGATATTGAAAAAACCAGTAGTTAGAATCTAGACTCATAAACAAATAGAACGTTCTCCCACTGATCCCTGCTCCAATGTTGAAATTCCCCGCATCATGCTAAACGGTTATTTATGTACGTAGAAGTGAAAGGGACTCAAACAACAAGTCTTCTTGAGAGAAGGCAGACCTTTTTCATCTAACATCTTAGAGACAGCAACTTTTGAAACTTGGGTTCTGAGATCGTATAAATTTCACGGGAGAGCTGAGAAGCTGCTACATTTCTGATTATAGTTTCATTATCTAAAAAACAAACATAAACCTTCTTTGGTCATTTGATACTTTTGGAAGACCTTGCCTAAGAATTTTCTATCAAATTGAACTCTTTTCGAAAAATGTACATCGCGCTGGGAATTGCATTAAAATTTCTAGCGCTCTGAACTTGAGACTATCTTGCTTCAGAGCTTTAGGCGATTCTCTGTTTTACTCCATTATTCAAAATTGCTGGTTATTCGTTTTGACTGATTTGCTTTTGGAAATAAAAACATGGAAATTTCAAAGGTGTTCAAATAAGCAAAGCAAGTAAATTGGTGCTTATAAGGCATTTTCCTTGTAACACACAGTCCACACTAAAAATATGTATCTTTATTTTTGGAAGCATTAATCTTACTTTTTGTTCAGTAAAGAAATATGATAGAGCAAAATTCTCTTAATTTAGAATACCAATGTAGAGATATAAATCATTTAATGTACACATACAATTGACTGACATAACGAAAGATACATATTTAACAATGACATAATATAGATCTTCTCTATTAAGATCATAAAATAAAAACAAATGTAGGAAAAATTTGTTAAAGAATAACTCAATTTCTCATTCTTGCATATGATTAATTCAAACTACGTACGAAAATTCTTTCCCATATTTCAGCTGTTCTAAACTTCCTCAATCATGTGTTAACAGAATACATATCATACTAAACAAGCCCTCGGCCTCCCTTATTCAATAACTCAGCTTAACATGCAGAAAACCAAGCCTCTTAAGCCAGGACATTAATCTCCGCGGTCGGGCTTTGTAGTCGGCTTGCGTTTCTTGATAATGATGTTCCGGTATCCGGAAAATGCGACGTGATGAAACATTTATCGGAAAAGCCCTTGCCTAATTGGGAAGATAATGTCGTTCACGATATAGGCGAGCTTTGAATTATCTCTCTCTCAGTTGGTCTCTTAGGCATATAGGCTAGTGATGAGTTAAGATGTTGGTGCAATGTGGTATTAATTATTGCAATATTTCAATGTGGAAATTGATGTATAAATACACAATATACTCATAAAATTCAGAGTCATCAATTTTATATGATGCTATCAATATTGATTATGATATTGAGTTATAATTTTTATGCTTGTTCGTCACGTATATTTTTTTTTTAATTTTGCGTTTTCTGATATTGAAAGTGTCTGAGATTTTGAAAAACGATGCAATTCGGCTGTTTTTTCCTGACCGACTGAATTAACACGACACCAAAACAGAAATAACAAAGCCAGTAATTCAAAAATAAACTATTCCACCAGTAATTCAATTTTCAATAATTCTTTATTTCAATTCACGTAAAGCATATTTTCCTTTCAAAAAAGACTTATAGTAATAATTTATATCAGTATATTTTCTCTCAATATTTCTTGAAATTCTTTACAAAAAAAAGCACCAACATCAACTTTATTTATATATTCCTTATTTTACAAACACTACGTAAGAAAATACAGCTCGAGCAATCATACTACAAGCTTTAGTACGAATTTTAACTGCAAAATTATTCTTTTTACTCAAATTCTGCTTTTAATCAGTTACAGAAGAAATGTATTAGCAAACGATTTATATGTTCAAACAAATTTAATATTTTAATTATGTAATTATATAGCGACCAAGCGATTAAAAGGAAATACAAAATTAATCCACCAAATGTATTTTAACAGTTCAATTCTCAGTTAAAGTATTTATTATAACTTTTAATAAATGCTTCTTTTATTTTATTCATAAAAGAAGAAACAAAAATCATCATTGTAATTTTAAATAGAATGGAATTATTCTAATACAATACGCATCTGAATTATATATAAATCACCTAATTCTAATAAAAATAGTTTATGGAGCACATTATTCAACAAAAAAAAATCTTTTTTTGAACATTTTGTCATAACGTAAGACAATTTCGTATTTTTGAGATTTATAAAACTCCTTACCAGCAAAAAACACATTTGGTTACTCAAATAAGACTGTAACAAATGAGACGAATTAAAAATTAGAATGCTGAAATTCTTCATAATCATAAAAAGATATTTTTCTTGATGTATTGAAAAATAAAATCGAAATGAAATTTTCATAAGAAATATTTTGCCTGTTAAAATAACAGATAAAAATCGTAAAATGTCTTAAAATAACAAACGCAGAAACATAAATAATTAATATATATTTTTCTGCACAATAAAGTATACCATGACTAAGTTAGAATATGGTTCTTACTATATGTGAATAATAATCATATGTTTATATATAGCAAAAGAGGACAGATTCTAAGTATTAGTAAACTCTGTGGGTATCATGTTTATTCAAGATTCTAGTGTCACTGATAATTAAAAGAAACCTTATTTCTGAAAACATAATTTGACATCAGCTTGCCATGAATAATCTAGAGCATTTAATATGTTGATTCATTAATGAGATTATAAAATCACAGGATACACAAACAAACATACGTATGACAAACATTCCTTTTTGTTCGCATTTAACATTCAAAGCTATATTTAAATGCGAAATAATACTTCTGCGACATCGCTAATAATATCGAAAGTGCATGATGTCATGAACACATCATATCGTCCCCTCAGAAATCCTGATTAATGTCAGAAAATGATATTTATCGCATTAAGGATCCTGCGCATTGCGGGAAATGCTGGATAATTAACTTTCCACGAACAATTTCGTTTATAATAATTCTACACAGCAGTCCCTCGTGACTCTGTTGACACTTGCCAGAACTGACATAATACTTCTCATCTAAATGCCATTTGAAGGATAGTTTTTCCTTCGCTTTAATTTGCTTTTTATATCGTTAATATTTATGATATTGCGAGTTCATATTGTAATATAATCCATACACAGCATATTGGTGTATAAATATTCCATGCTGAATATTAGTGGATGTAAAGATAATTACTGTTATAATACTTGCCGGATATTACAAAAGTATAAGAGACAAAAAAAAATACAATACATAAATAAAAATGCCTGAATAAATTGTAAATAGATCCATACTTGCACAGAAATCTATAATACTAAAAGTGAAATTGGCTTCTAATGGGTTTTTTACAGGTATAATCGTTGTTCATGAGAAATGACTGAAGGATTCATGATTTTTAACAGTAAGATAAAGAGTTTCTCGAATGTTAATTAAGAAATAAAAATTATATTAAGTGCTAAATGAATGATTAACTGAAAAAGTGAATATTATATTAGTCAAATATTAAGCAATAGAACCTATATTCAGTGCATTTTCAATTGTTGAAAAGTGCCCCATCATTTAAATGACATTCTGACTTCATCATCTATCACTATCTTTACTAAAGAGTATCAAATTTGTTTATGCTACTCATTTTTGTAAGAATCTATTATTTTCTTTCCGGCATAAAATGTGCTCCAGCTCATATACTAAATTGATATTTAAAATTACATATAAAAAATCAATAAAATAAATAAAAAGTTACTTCAATGCATTTTAAAATATTAAGGATGTAATATATATGTTATGGTTAAAGTATACAATTCAATTATTTTATTTGCGAATAACTAGGTACTTCATGAAATAACTAGACATGTCGGTTAAAGTATATAATAGGAGAAAAATTTCATACTTAGTTATTCTATGAAATAACTGATGATAAGCCGTTAAAGTGAAAAATAAACAATTTCAAAGTTATTTTATAAATTAATTGATCGTAAATACAAAAACCTCTTGAAAAATACATTTCATCCCCATTGCGGAGGATTAATTGATAAATAATGAAAAGGAGCGAGAGATAATATGATTTATTATTGCTATTTTTTGTTAAACAGAAAGAAAAAAAAGAAAACGTTTTGCATCTTACTGGCATAATTAACTTTTCTAGTCCTTGAACTTCAAGGATCATAATGCTGGAGTAACCCAATAATCACGGGGTGCTTTTTTCGGTGCTGATTTAGCACTTTTTACCTCTGTTATCAAAGTTAATACTTTTTCACGAGTAAGAGCAGTACTTTTTTTCTGTTGTCCCACGCTTATTTAAAAAAGTTTCAAATCTCTCGCATTGAATCTTTCTTATCCACAGTCTTCCATTCATGCAGAAGTAATTACTTGAAAACAGGTTGCAAAAATATTTGGTAATAATCCAAAATATAAAAAACTAACATAAATACACAGCCTAAACTCTACGTTTAAAAGCAACGGAATGAAGCGTACACACACACAAACGTTATTGCAAAGAGGTTCAAAACATTAAAAGCAGCTGGAATCGGTTCAAAGAACTTTCGAGTGCTATTTTTCATACTTTAACGTTCAAGTAATCATTATTCTATAGAATACCTTGTTAAATCATAGAATTCAGTAATTTTATATACTTTAACTGACTTTTCCAGTTATTTCATGAAATACCTAGATATTCTATAAAATAAAGGATTCCACACTTTAACGGTAACATATGTATCTTATATTTCTCTCCGAATATCATCCGATTCTTGTAAAAGCTGAAAGCGCGTTTTCTTTTCAAACAAATTTACCCAGAATCCAAAACTTGTACACTGGCCGCGAATTGAAAAAAGTATCCATAATTTTCGAATATGTCAACATGAGGGCTAAAACTTTGTCATGCGGGTAAAATGATGAAACATTTTCCAATTAAATTGCTATACAGTTAAAATTCCAGACGTGAATGACACGATAGTTTTAATTCTAATAACTCTGTATGAAATTGTAACACATCTTATTTCATTAATTTTTTAACTTGTTCTCCATACGTGCTAACCATACTTTTTTATGATACTTTTTTAAATGAGAGGGAAGAGAGACATTTTCGTAAGCGGTGCGTGATCCTCAACCAATGTTTCATGCGCTGGAAGAAAAACTCGCTACATAATGGTCTTGTACTCTTAGACATCCCTATTAGTGAATGGGAGAAAACAGGAACTATTTGGAAATACCGATTTTTACATTGATTTTGAAGGATATGATATTTTTTTTTCTTTTAGAATAAAAATTCCACTCAAAACACCTAACAAGTTAAATTTTGAAATCCCTAGCGCATTGCTAAAGAAAAACGCTATAAAAACTGTTTTTCTTAAACTACGTTTTTAACGCATATAAGTTGACCTCTTTGCTTTGAGTTCGGAAAATTCTCGGCTTATTCTTGGAAATATACAGAGAGTGCGTGCGCGCGTGTATGTGTGTGACCACACGAACTTGTTTTGAAATTGAGTTGTTTTTTGTTCTTTAAAAATGTACTCTCTATTATTATTAATAATATTTTTTTCCTTGAAAATAACAAACTTACAACAAAATAAGTACAGTGAAAATGTTTTAACATAAAACTGAGGGGACTGAATTATTTTTTCGTGTTAAGAAATATTGCAAAAAACAACATATAGTCAGCAAAATTAAGTTCATTAGAGTACATTTTATAAACAAAGTTGTATATAAATGCATGTATTTTACAGAGATCAATGAAACAAAAACATTCTAAGGAACTTAATGAAATTTAATACAAAACATTCAATTTTTTTGAAGGAAAAAAAGCATTTAATTAGTTTTTAGAAAATAATCTGATATTTTTGTTTGCATTGTCATTTTTAGCATCGAACTGTTCAATGTCGTCCATGTTGTTACTCATTTCACGATTGGAATGTGTGTCTAAATAACTGCGCATACTTTTCATGTGTTCCTTATGTCGGATGATGTGGGAACAAGAGGTGCATATTCATTTCATTTTTGTCGTCGGAATGTGCGTTAAGGATATTTTTTGAGCTTTGAACAAAATCCCATATGTCTTTGTCTGCCATAATAGGAGCTGTACACACATTATCATCATCTACTGCGACGAATTCTCCCGATAATACAGTAGGACAGTCCAAAAGTACAGAAACTTTCTCAAGTATTTCATTAAGTGTTTAATATTTTCCCTATTTTGTTTATTCCCTGAAGGGAAATCTGTTCATGCTAAGCGATCTTCATTTCGTGTTAAAAGGGGGGGGGTGCATGAAAATACCCAGTAGTTGGTTGGGACTGTTGTATTATTTCGTGTTAACCGATATTTCGTCTAAAGCGTTTTCGCGTGAAACGTATTTTACTGTATTTACAAAAACATATTTCAGTACCTTAAGCATTTATAATCGCATTCTGAGCAAAACCAACGACTTTAGCCCTCTATGCCAATAAACCAATCAGAAACGATCCATACATACCATCATTCAAGAATCAATAACGATTTCCTAAGAAATCATCTTTCACATTCATAAACTTACCATTTACCAAAAAGCTCTTCCGAGTAACTTTCAACTTTTAGTAAGTTATTACACAGAAGCATGGTAATAAATATCAAAACGCTATACGCGATGGCAATATTTCAGTAGTAGATGATTTGCACAACGCATTATTGGAATTGTCTATCCAAGAAATGAAGGCATTGGCATTAAGGAAGAAAAATATAATATCCATATATCACCCCGAAAAGATTCTTCAGTCCATTTCCTTTCGACATTCGTTCTTTAGAACATTTGTCGGGAAGTTTAAGTTTCTAAAATAAGAAGTTAATAACACAGGAAATGCAAAAGAGATTACTCCAATTCGTCATTGGATATCCTGGAAGAGGCATTTCGCCAGCGATATTTCTAAATATTTGGCAGACTGTTCGATGAATTGTTTGACGGTTATTTTAAGACGCGTGAAAAGGATATATGGAGCATAAATAAGTATGTTTTTCTTGCGTGGAAGATAAAGATAGTGATTTTTTCTCTATTTTGTATATTGTTGAAAAACGCGTTTTGAGTGCTTGGGATTTCTTAAAAATTTAATTGAATTTTATTTTAGTCATCTGGGTGACTATAAAACAAAAATGAAAGAACAAAAAGAAAAATGTACAATAGATCAAATCTTATGATTTAGTAGCAATGTACAAAATATTTCCTGTTATAGCGTTTTTAGATATAAAACACACTAACGTTCATCAAAAAATATTTCCCTTACATCTAAGGTCATAATATTGTTATCTTAGATGTATGGGAAATAGACGATATACAAAAGGTCAACCAGCGGCGTAACAGAAAAAAATATTAGGGCCCCTGCAAAGTCAGGTCTTAAGTCCCCAGTCGTACTTAATGCCAGTCAAGCTTTGGGCCCCTTAGAGTCCTGCCCCTTCCACGATGCGGAAGTATACGTTACGTCCCTGCGGTCAACATATTAGTACATTGATAAATAAGCTTCAAGATGGAAAAATAATTAAATTTATTAATATATTCGTACATACATACTTTTTAAACCCCACTTTTATTTAAAATTAAAAGCTGTCTTCAGTCAGCATTGTTTATAAAATAGCAGCATCTATCTTCTAAAGTTTTCAATATCTGTATGATTTATTTTACTTTTTTAATCTTCATTTCAGTCTCTCTAGTAGAGATTATTAAAACATGTATAAAGTTACTATTCACTATTTTAAATTAAATCAAATATTTTGAGTATGTGTTCTAAAAATTACTAATAGTGAATATATTTTTTATTGCAAAGAAATTACTCGAAAATTTAATTGATGGAAGAAGCATTTGTGTGTGTGCACCCAGTTATATGGTTGAAAGTTGATTTCAATTAATTGCTTGTGGTGAAGAAAATAAAAAAAAATATAATAAAACACGACAGTCAGATCTCAAAAAGTATAACAACAGTGAATGGATCCATACATAAAAAAGAAGTAAGGTAGAAAGATATTAGTAATAAAGTGCAAGAAATTAAACTTTTTTATTTAATTTTTTTCTACCCCAAACAATTAAACTCGAAAAAAATTTAAAAATGCATTACTATAAATATTTTTAGTCAAATGATGTTTAAAGTTCTTAGTAACCACATGGAAATAACGTTTATATTTTTGTTATTTAAGAAAAACTGAATATTATATCGAACTTTATTTTACTCAATGACTTTACTCTGCAGTCTTGATATCAATAACGCATGCTAGGACAATTTTTTTATTTGATTAATTTAAAAATAATGATCTACCTTTTACAATTTTATTTGATTTTAGAGAAATAAATAACCTCTTTTAAATTTCATGTTTTTGCCTCTTTTTAATCTTTTGCGTCTCTAGTTAATACGTAAGCTTTAGAAGTTAAAGGCGTCAGATTAACGGACTGTTTATATTCAACTGTATTATAATCCGATTGATTAAACCAATCGATAAATTCTGCTGTAAAGTTGCCTTTCTTCAAATGAGACAAATCCGGAGTTTATTAGTTAAAATCCAAAACTTTGCTTTGTCCGCATTAATAACAAGTCCCATTTCCTTTGTCGCACTCTCAAGCGCTACAAAAGCCTTGATAGCAGAGCTTTTTGATCTTAGTTCACCAATAGCTCCGTTATTTCAAGCAGACAAGTGCACAAGACTGTTCAATGATCAGACTCAAAAACTTAAATTGCTCTGTCCATCATATTGTTGAATATAGCCGTTTACAATCATCCTTGATATACTTATTTTTAGGCGATATTTAGAAAATGCGCTAGCTCGTGCAGCTATAGACTCTTGATGCATAGCATTGAAGATTGCACATTTCTTTTCCATCCTACTGTGGCAGTATGTGCAAATTTTCTTGGATGTTCTTACATTAATCATGAGTCATATTCGCCGAGTACCTCACAGCTCAGTTCCCATCACGCGCTTTAAGAAGACATAGTGACCCTACATCAACGATGCTTTACTTTTCAATGGTGTCAAGCTATACCTGCCCTAAAATCATGTTCACCGATGAGTTACACTTTTATTTCAGAAACAACAGTCATCACGTAGGTATCAGGCATCGACATAGCAGCAAACCAATCCAACAGAAATTGTGGGACATCACACCGGTCGACAACGTTGTATCATGGCTTAAGGTGCCATCGCGCACGATCACTGATCGCTGCTAGTCCATGAAAGTGATGCAATGGCAATTGATCCATATGTTGATCACGTGCGGAAGCCGATAATACTACCTTCCGGGTGTACCAATGTAAATATTACATCAAAATAACGCCAACACACACATCAGTCAACAAGCCCTGCATGGTACCCACAGTTGCTTCACTTATAGAATATATTTGAGTCGTGAATCGTCATAGTTTGTATGCACTGCCATCATCATGATAACGGGACGAGAGCAAATTGTTATCCATCCCACAGGCCATATTCGCACGCGCTTTGACTTTGTCGCACAAAGCATGATATATGTTATAAACACCAATTTTAAATCTAAGGGGATTAAGAGCAGCCATTCCGAGCATTGGCTTATGTTCCTTCTCAATGGTTTTAGTATAACTTGTAGAGTTTATGCCAAAATCAGTACTTGCTGTCATCAAAGAAAGAGGTCCCAAACGAGTTATTAATGATAAACAGCAAGATGTTCCTAATTTTTGGTTGCGGAGTGTCTGTTTCAATTGATATATTTTTCGTAGTATAACTTCAAAATCACTCAAGTTATAAGAAGACCAAGATATCTTGATGTGTAGTAATTTTTTTAAAAAAAACGCAATCCTATTGGATGAATTTAAAAAGTTGGCAAAGAAATAATATAAAGTCATGAAATATTTCACATACTCGTATCTTAATTTATAAAAACACTTTTAAATAAAGTTTGGTAATAATTGTACCTAAAATTAAAAAGTTGTCTAAAATAATAAAGAATTTAACAATCGAAAGATTTAATTTAAAAAGTTGAAAACAAATATTTAATTGAAAAATATTTAATTAAATTGGAAACTTTTGAAATTGAAACATTGATTACTAATAAATAATATTCTTCTTGCAGTGTTTATTTTGTAAAAAAAGTGATACACTGTGTCCCTGATTTGTAAAAATAATTTCAAACAAAAAATACTCATGGTTTTCTAAAAATAAATCTTTGCCTCCTTTGTCAAAAAAAGAAGTCGGAATCCAGTCCGATCGTCAAAGACTTGAGTCCACTTACTCAAAAGTATGACTCGCTCGAGGTGGAAAAAAAATTTAACAGCTTTTTTGCTTCTATATACATATATATTCTCACAACTTCTTATTCTGTCTGTCACCTTACCTCTTCAGTCAAACAACTCTCTGATGGTTCGAATAAGAAGGGACACTGTCTTTATCTACATAACTCTACAAATACAAACGTTTCTTTAACAAACAAAGCAAACGTCGAACTCGAGAAGTATCATTTTTTTTCTCTCTCCATCTTTTTTTCTCTTTCTCTCTCTCTCTCTTTCAGCTTTTTCTACTTCCTCTTACCTTGTTATTCCGTCCACGTAAAAGGAAAGATATTCCTTCCTTTTACTTTATTTTCCTCTCCTTTTTTTTTACGGAAATACTTCCTCTTTTTATTTTATCGATCTAGAATAAATACTAAAGGGGGAGGGGGTTAAAAAAGTAAAAATAAAAAAAGAGATTAGCAGCGGTGTCACGAACAGTTCGAAAGATGATTTTGATGTATATAAAAAAAATATAAATGAAGAATTTTCTTTCTCTTTCCTTGAGAATGCGGGGGTGTTTTTTTTTTCTTTTCTTTTTTCATTTTTTTTTCCTACTTCGACATGTAGTACTCAAGACCACACCTAGTAATCAATGTCGGGGAGGAATCTCCCCACAAAACGAAACTGAAATTTTCGAAAATACTAAGAAGATAAGTTTCCCATTGGATTTAGTTCGACATACGTTTTTCTCCCCTCTAGGGAGAAGTTGATAAGAACGAATGAGCGGTTTTTAGTTGTTGATAAAATATGCTATCAAAGCACGTTTTAGCATTCTTTTGTATTCTGCTTTGCTTGGAATTTAATTATAGCTGATATGTTTATAGAGAAAGATCTTTAAAAAAACTCATTTACTTGATTCGATAATTAATTTCGAAATAAATACTTTTAAGCTTTTACTTAAGCTTTTTTCTTAAGCTTTTACTTTTATCATTTTAAATAATGGAAAACCAATGCAACGCTTGTTATTCTTTTAATTAAATCGTAATATTTAGATTAACAATTTAAAACTCTCAAAGCCACCCACCCGGTTTAGTAGTTAGTAAAGCTAACTGCTGTGCCATTGGGTCAAGGTTTGAATTTCGGAGAGGGCATGGATGTTTGTAAAAGTACAGTGCCTTTGCGGCATGGGGGTACTCTAAATAGCCGTCGAGCCGCTGGTTCTCTCGTGAGGTTTGTTGAGGAAAAATAGAGGTTGGAGGCCCCTGACCAACACCAAGGTGTTCTCCTTCAAAGGTAGGGTGTCTCCGAGCCAAATCGTACTGTCACCTGCACGGTGGTTAAAACTATGGCTAATGACAAGAAAGCAACACGCCCCTGGCCACGATGAATTTCGTAGGTCTCGATCTGACAGTGCCGATCAGGTGGCATTTGCAACAACAAAGTTCTCTAAACACTACGTAACTAACAACAAAGTTCTCTTCTAAAAACACTACGTAAATTAAATGATTTATATTTTCATTTTCCAAACAAGACATTATATTTAGCATTAATAAACCAATGCGTGATTTCGAATCTAGCTCTTTTGGCGTCGCAATGTGGAAGAGGCAAAATTTAAATTAGGCATGCATTTGAATGAAATATCTAAATCCACTCAAGTAAAAAGAGCAATATTTAGCAACAAAATCACACTTAAGCCCGGCAGTTTTTAACCTCCCTGACGCCCTAGGCACTTCCAGTTGTTACGCTCCCCCCCCCTATTTTCAGAGCACCTCCTCCTTCAGTTCTTATCTTGCCAGTTTTGGTCCCAAGAGAGATTTTCCCTTTTCTCTCTTACTCTTTTCTTTGTTTGCGCTTGCTCTTTGGACAGTATTTCCATTATCCATCAACTATGAAGCCACCGTGTCCCGGACTGGCCATCGGCAATGTAAGGAAAGGACTAAAGCATGGTTTGGCCACTCTTGTTCATTTCTTTCCTTACGGCATCACGGACCACCCATCGTTTGCAATTACAGTATAGAGTACTTATCATTACTTATCATCGTTTATCGCTTTACTATATTTTACTTATAGACATCCTTATTCTTTTTTGAATCACTGTCATTGTGCTCGTACAATAAAGGTTTTCTCCAAGCTTTGATTATTTCAAAATCGTTAATGACATCATTGTAATCAATTTACGTTGTATCATCATTTTGAGTGCACACCAACATCAAACTGTTAAGCTTTTCATTTTCCATACAGATGTTTTCCATAGTTCTGTGCATTTACATACACACAAAACATACATGATTCGCTAGGCGGTGGTTTGTTTGCTGTAATTTTAATTACTTTCCTATCTTTTCGACCTCAAATTTTTTGCGCCCTAAGCACGTGCCTAAGCAGAAAAGTCCCTGCACTTTAGTTACTTCTAATTCCACAGTTCAAAGTTGTGGACAGTAGCGCACACTAAATTTTTTCGGGGAGGGGCATGGTTGAAAGTCCCCCAACTCGTATCATACCTCAACACAACACCAATTGATTCTTCTGATTTTGTCGATTTTGTTAACAAAAGAATGTAAAAAATAAACTATTGAATTAATAATTAGCATTAATTAATAAGATAAATTGTTAATTACAAGTACTTAATAAAACTTTAAGTTATTTATTTATATGTAGGATTATCATCAATCGATGAAAACTCAAGGCTTTGGGGAGAGGGGGATCCGGACCCCTAGGACACCCACCTTGCGAGCGCCACTGGTTGTGGAGGATTACAGATCTCGTTTCTAAGAGACTTGCTGCAATCATTCAAAATCAACACTGTAGTTTAGGCAGAGAATGGAAAAAAGTCAGTGCTATAAAATGATGACCATATTTTACAATTATAAGGTCAGTCACGGAGAGGTTTGTACTAGTCATGAAAAAGGTAGATTCAAAACAACCGTATACATTTGAAATCAATTCATAACTTGGCAATTTATAAAGAAACATGAAAAAATGATACACATAGACTTGATTTGATTTAATTTACATCGTACACTGAAGCAATAAGGTGGGCACGGAGTGAGTGAGTGAATATTAATGGTCACACTGTTCAGCTAAACGAGGGCTTTTGGCAACGGACCTCGTAATTTTGAACTATGGTCAAGTGAAGAGGACAAAATCTGAGCTGGTACTCCCTCTCCTAACCAACGCCAACGGGAGGACGATTGAGCTCTAGACAGATTTAACGTGCATTCCTCCCCTACACGGCGGATCCTTAGTGGTGCTGGACCCGAACTCATGACACGCCAGTTACGATCCGATAACTTGACCACTAGGCTACCGCGGCCACTCAGTGGTTCTGCGACTCAAACTTTCGACAATTACAAACAGAGGCAGATTTTTAGCTAAATGACATACGTTAAAAATTTACTTCCAGTGAAAAAAATCGATATTTCAAATTCGTTGTGGATAACATATCATTGGTGCGAACCACAAAAGTTCAATTTTTTAAAACAGTACAAATATTTTCTCTATATTGGTCTTGAAATGTCTTTGAAGTGTGATTGAATACATCAAAATATGTTTTTGTAGAATAACAAGAAATAAAAAAATATTATTAATCAAAAATAATTTTGTGTTGTTTTTTTTTTAGATTGAGGGAAATAAATCGACAACTCTTTTTATATGAAACATTTTTTAAACTAAAACAAATAACCTTTTATTTAGGAGGAACAGAACATGAAAAAGATTCAGTACGAATTTTGCGAACTATATAAAGAACAATAAGAATTATTTTACTAAGATTAAATATCAGCTAAATAAAATTAAAATATGTGAACATTACACAGTTTCTGTTACATCGAAATATTCCATCTTAACACTCGAAAGTTTGTTTTTGAAACAGCTTGTACGAGAAACTGAAAAGGAAAAAGATATAAACTCGTTTAACGCTACGATATAGATTTTCCCTTCCTTTCTAAATTCAATTTAAAATCGCTTGCAAGTGACTGGATTTATGTATATGAAATTTGCTTTCCGTACCCTGCATGAATTTCCTTTTTGATTACCTGTCGTTTTTCAGAACGTTAAAATATCGTTTATCGGAATCTGAAAAGGATTTGTACGTTTGGTTGAAAGCAACCTTGAAAAAAGATTATTTTACGAACTAAATACTTTTTTTCCTTCTGAACGACATTTCGAAAAATTACAGATAGTAAATACAAGACATCGGATTGCATTACTTTTTGTGCAATTCATACGCATTCATTTCTTTCTGCATACTTAAAAAAAGTTTTTCGTGATGCTGTAATTAATTTATCATGATCGCCAAGAATTATGCCAACTTGGCTGTATATCCAATATTTCGCCAAGCTTCTATTGAAATACCATTATAATGTAAGGGACGGCTTTGCTTACGAATATTACAATTTTTATCACAAAATAAATACAGTAAAAGTAATATGAACGTATTAAACAACCAGATATAAATTATTTACACTACTTTAAAACAAAATAATAATTACACAAGAAGATAAAAAAATTACACATGAAAATTAGCATAATACATATAGTTTACAGTTTTACAATTTGAGCAGTGAGTATAACTTGTACGATGAGGGTTGATCACCATCAGGTGGATAGGGAGTACTCCCCCCCCCTAGTGAATTTTATAATAAATATTACATTTAAAACTAAACAAAATTAATGTTGAATAACGACATTAATTTTCGACGTTGTGTGTCAAATTTTTATTTTTATTATTTGTTTTTACTTAAACCTACCAACAGGAAAGCCTGTTTTTGCACGGTAGATAGGAACCGCATAAAAATAAACACACAAAATAATATTCGAAAATTTCATTAGTTCTTCCCAAAAACAAACAATTTTGTGGAAATACTACAGAAAAACTTTTTATGCGGAGGAAAGGCACCGCATAAAAAAAAGTCGCACTTAGAGAAATTTCGTCAATTATTTACGAAATTTAGATAAAGCACTTTTAAACAAAATTAATAATTAAATTACACATGGAAACATCTTAAAAACATTTAATTTCTCATTGTATACATGGGGAAGTTTTCAAAACACACTTACATAATTCACTGCTACTCATTGAAATCCAAATGGTGCATGTTCAGTAATGAATTAGTTCAAAATCCTTTTCGTCACTTTAAGATATAATTTCATTTGATTTTATTTATTTATTTTTGCATCATAAAGCAAGTGCTAAGTTTTTGAGACTACAGTCAGTTTGCTTGTAAACGTCACGGTAATCAGAAATGTGTGATCGAAGCTCCCCTTTGTACAATTTCAAACTCCTTTCGGAATTGGTATCTATTATTTTAAGAAAATGCTTTTCCGATTTGTTAGAAAGCTGTATCCCTGCATATATTTTATCGGCTCTCAAAGAATCCTATTATTCTTGTCCTGTTCATGATCTATCAAATTATTGATAATGCATCGAAAGTTGTCATTGAAAGTTTCGTCTTCAATCATGCGCGGGCTGTTGCCGCGTTGTGAGAAAACAAATGAACGTGCATTGGCGGGTGAATGTTTATAACAAATGAGCAAAGCATCTTGTAGTGTATATATGTACATTGCAGTGGCGTAACGTACATCCCGACCCCTGCCTCGCAGTGGGAGAGGGGAGTCCAAGGTCTGACTAACGCCAAGTACGTATTTACCCAATTTATAAAATATTAAAGGCGAAGAGTCTGACTTTGTAGGGGGCCCTAACATTCTCCAATCTTGACTAGTACATAGATAGAAAATATTACAGTGACGCCAATGCCGTTAAAATTCGTATACCGCATAAAAAAAAAGATCGCGCAGAAAAAATTGCACAAAAAAATAAAATCGCATAAAAAAGAACCGCACAAAAACAAATTCTAATGTATGCGGAAAAAACACTTTATGGCTTATAAATAAAGGTAAAAATAAAATTAAAATTAATTTTTTCAAGTATTGCCACAAGAGGAATGAAGTCTAGGTACTAAAGCTTTTTTATAGTAAAAAGTCAAAATAATTTTTTTGAAAGTAAAAATAGGCATTTTAGTACTTTTTAACATTTTTTGCGATGAGAGGACACAAAATAATTACAAATAAAAACATCAAGTACTTGTAACAACACTTCTTTAGTATTAAATTTTTGGAAAAAAAAACTACAGTCGAGAAATTACAATACACGATAAAGAAGAAGCTTCGATTAGACTGATTCGATGGTGCTAGGAGAGAGAGCTGGGTTATGAAATGTACTTGTGTACATTGTAACTACTCAGTACTCATCAATCAGTAAACATCAATATTGTAAAAAATTGTAATTTTTGTAAGTTTATTAAGTAAGTTATTTCAATTATTGTAAGTTTAGTTTAATTATATTGCAGAAAAATAATTATTTTGAGTCTAAAATCAGTTTTCCAAAAACAAATTTCTCCCCCCCCCCTTTTTTCGGAAAATTCAACCCTTTTACGGCAGTATAAAAAATTTTTTGAAATTATTATATTTTATTATTTTTCTCCTCATTTCGATATTATAGAACATCTTTGCTGTGGCTCCAAATGTGGTGTGATATCTTACAACACAAATATTATTTTATTTATACATTATTTGACTAAGGAAAGCACTATCATGCAACAATTTCTATGCATATTTTTTGTAATTCTCAAAAGTAAAAAACTATGTCTATATGGTTATATGCTCATTTGATCAACTTTCACCTATTTACCGAGATTCTTAATTTTGTTGCCAGACTAAATGTTAAATTTTTCGATTGTCAATATTTCAAAGAAGTTAATACAATCGAATAATATCAAATGAACCCACAAAGACTAGATCCAAAGTTTTCCAACCCCTTTCGATCTGTAAAATATATTCCATCATCGCTTACGATAAGGAAGGCAGACTCTCTCTCCTACATTACAACCTGTCTAATCCAGACCCGCGCGGTTCCTAAAGAAATAAACACATCATCCAGAACACAGAATAGATAGGAAGCGACAGACTTTACAATAATCTCCTGCCCCTTGCTCTATCAGCCCATCCAAAACTAATCCACCCTCTCCTTTTCAGTGCAAAAGAGGGGTCGTCCAGGGATGATCAATATTGCTGAAAAGGGGTGCATAAGTAGCGGGAGAAGACCTTACAGTTTGTCCAAGGAGGCTCTGACCATTTATTTCTACATTTCACGCTTGATCGACAAGACCGGTACCTGGAACCTCCCCGCTAATGGTCTTCTTACCTACACAAGGAAGGATTTTAGGAACGGAGGGAGGTCTTCAAGAGGGGAGGAAGAAAGAGGAAATTGATGAAAACGTGGATATCGCGTTCCGTTCCGGAAAAATGGAACTTGGGGGCAAGGGTGGATGAGGAAGGCAGGAATCTTATTCCCTGTGCATATTATGTTACGTCCGTGGGTCGGAAAATTCGGTAATCTTGTCATCAAGGATTGATGGGAGGGTTGTCTTGGTGAGGAGCAATTATGTCTGGTTATTGTGAGTAATTAGGGTTTGACCACTGGGTGGAAATAACGGGAATAGATTGCTTTTAATTGGCTGATAGGGTTTCTGGCAGATTTCTGAAAGCGTGAGGGTGGTAAAAGGTACTGTGGAGTTGTGCATTGTGGAGGATTTGGAATTGTATATTTGTTGATACCTCTTAACAACTGTATAATTGTACATGTAAGAAACGAATTGATATGTTGTTGTATTAGTTGTATGTGTAAAAGATAGAGTTATATATTGCTTAGGATATAGTAATAAACTAAGATGCACATCGTACATCAAAATGACCTTACTTTAAAAAAAATCAGGAAGTGATAATTTACGTTTAAAAACTAAAAGGCCCATCGATTAGTATCTACATTTTTACTTATAAATAATACTGCTGGATTGTCCGATATTGATCAAACTGATTATCACAATTTTGAAATCCATAATTTAGAATTTTTAGTACTTCTATAATATGGTGTTAGTTCACGGCATACGAAGCGCTATCTGTGTAATTAAGAGAGTAGAGTGTGTTGTTGTGTCTGTAGTAATGTATGTATAAACTGTGTCTGCGCAATCCCAATTGCGCAGCCTGAACTGCGCATGCCCTGCAACTCCAATGTAAATGTACAGAAGTTATGAGAAATTAATAAACGCAAGTCCACAAGAAAACTGTGTCGTGATTGTGTGTCATGAACAATATGTGTAAGAGACTCTTCAGTCCACTTACGTGTTAGAGCTATCGAATTAAACACTGGTCCTTACGAGGCCAGAGAACTAATGGATTAACCTATGGATTAAAAAAAAGACTAAATGAAAAGCCAAGTGCGGCAAACAGTGATTTGTGTGAAAAGCCAAGTGCGGCAAACAGTGATTTGTGTAAGCAGCCAAGTTCGGCAGCCAGTGATGTGAGGTGAGAGCAATGTTCTTTGAATTTTTGAGAGAATTTTAATTATTTAATTATGTCTTTAATTGCTAAGTTGAAGAAAGACGAGTTAAAACTTGTCGCGGAGGAATTAAAACTAACTGTGCCAGATAATGCAAAAGTTCTTGATTTGAAAATTTTAATTGAAAGTAGTGAAGTGTATAATGCAGACACAGAATTAGTTAAAACTGTTATTGACTATGCCGTTGAAGAAACGAGAATTAAAAAATCTGCGATTGAAGCAAATTTAGAGTTAGAGAAAATTAAGTTAGCACAGTTAGAGAAGCAATTAGAGCTTGCTAATATTCGGAAAGATTTAACACATGATTCTTCACTTTCAACAGTGAGCGCCACCGAAACATGTAACAATATTAGTATCGAAACGTTAATAAAAAGTGTAAAAACATTAACTATCTCTGTACCCTCGCGTGTTGAGTCATATAATTTATTTTTTCAGTCATTAGAGAAAGCATTCAAAACGAAAGGGGTTCCCGAAGAATGGAAATCGGAAATTCTTTTAAATATCTTAGGAGAGAGAGCGAATAACTTAATGATTTATGTGTCAGAGGAAGAATTGCGCAGTTATGAAAAACTAAAAAATTTAGTTTTGAAAGAATTTCAGCCTACACCGCAAGAATGCTATAATAATTTTCGTAAAACTCAAAAATTAAATTCAGAGAGTTATGTTCAATTTGCGTCTAGGTTAAGTGCAACATTTGAGTATTACTGTCAGTTACGAAATGTTAATGAATTTAAGTCAGTATGTGAATTAATTGTTGCGGATAAAATGATGAGCACTCTTGACAGAGAATTAGTGACTCATATTAGTGTAAAACAAGGAGAAACATTTTTTAAACCCCACGAGTTAGGGCGAGAATGTGATATTTATTTATCTTCTAAAGGTAAATTTAAAAGCGAGTCTAATACATTTTCCAGGTCCTTCACTGGAAATGAAAATAAACGATTTGAGTTCAATAAACATCAGAGATATAACAGCTCGCGAAGTCAGAGAGGAGGTTCGAGCGTATTTTTTTCTGAAATAAAGAATGAAAAATGTGTGTTGTGTAAAAATGAAGCACATGCTTTGCAATTTTGCCCTCAGTTTAAAGGTTTTTCGATAAATGAAAGAGTAGATTTTATTAAAAACAATAAAATGTGCTTTAAATGTCTATCCCCAGAATGTTGTGTAAAACAGTGTCGCTCTAGAAATTGCATAGTTTGTAATAAGCCGCATAATAAATTGCTTCATTTTCAAAGAGAAATAAAAAGTATCCCAACTCCCCAAATCGGGCCTCCTTCGGTCCTTGAAGAGAGATCGCAAACGATATCTTTCAATGCTTCTGCCCCTCCGTTCGTTCCTAATTCAAATATAAACAAGCTAGAAATCGTGGCGACTACATTTAGTCATAACAAAATTAAAAGATGCTTACTGAGCACAGCTCGCGTATTAATAAAGGATAAATATTCGAATTGGCATGAATGTAGGTGTTTGTTAGATGGAGGCAGTATGGTTTGTCTTATAACTAATGAGTGCGCCAATAAATTACAACTGAAAAGTGAAAAGATTAATACTTTGATCTCATGTTTAAATGATGCATCTATGATTGTTAACGGTTGCGTTAAAACGACAATTTCAAATAAAAATAATACATTCGTGAAGGATTTAAATATGTTAGTAGTTAAAAAAATCACAGATTTTATTCCAAGTAATACGTTTAATACTAGTGTTAATTTTTCAGATGTAGTGGAGTTAGCTGATGAACGTTTTAATATTCCAGATAAAATAGACATGTTGTTAGGTGCAGAAATATTTTTTGAACTATTGAGACCGGAAAAATTTAAGATAAAAAATTCAGATCTAATTTTACAAAACACGGTTTTTGGTTACGTTGTAAGTGGTAATGTAGATTCATTTAATGAAACTAAAGTTCATTGCGGTTTAGTTAAGGACGAGGATTTAAATAAAACGTTGCAAAAATTTTGGGAAGTAGAAAATGTGGATATAGTGCAAACAAAAAGTAATGAGGCTAGTTTATGTGAGGAACACTTTATGAAAACACATTCTAGAGACGAGGAGGGACGGTACATAGTTAAAATGCCCCTTAAGGGTGATCCAAATTGTTTAGGGAATTCCAGGGGCATTGCTCTCAAACGATTAAATGCATTGTGGCTTAGATTGGAAAGGGATCCACAATATCTAAAATTGTATAGAGAATTCATGAAAGAATATGAACAATTGGGACATATGAAAGAAGTGAAGGTAGAAGAAAATAATTCGAAGATGAACTATTTCTTACCTCATCATGGCGTCTATAGACCCGAAAAAAGTACTACTAAGGTGAGGGTGGTCTACAATGCGTCTAGTCCTACAGATAATGGATTATCACTGAATGATATTCAGTATAATGGAGGAGTCATCCAAGATGACTTATATGCCCAGATGATTAGATTCCGAACTTACAGATATGCACTGACTGCGGACATTAAAAAAATGTATCGAATGATCCTAATTGATTCCGAACAACGCTGTCTGCAACAAATATTGTGGAAGGACAATAAACACGACCGAGAAAAAACATATGAGCTTCAAACAGTCACGTACGGGACGACCAGTGCCCCATACTTAGCGCAACGAACATTGAAACAATTGTCCTATGATGAAGAAAATAAATTCCCGATAGCAGCACCAGTCCTTCGAAGCAATTTCTACATGGACGATGCGTTATGCGGGGCGGACACCTTAGAAGAGGCTAAGGAGCTACGATATCAGTTAATTGAAATTTTGAAAAGTGCAGGCATGGAATTGCATAAAATCCGGGGAAATCATCCTGAACTTTCGCAGAGTATAAATGGAATCTACGATTTTTCTAGACCAAATGAGACCAAAACCTTAGGTGTGTCCTGGGACCCAGGAAGAGACACTTTTTCGTTTAAAATTGACGTGATACATTGTGATTCGTATACCAAGAGAAGCGTTTTGTCAACTATTGCGAGACTGTTTGATCCTTTGGGTCTTGTGGGACCCGTGGTGTCCAACGCCAAGATGTTTATGCAGAGGCTTTGGAGACTTAGTATTGACTGGAAAGATCCACTCCCAAAGAAAGTGTATGATCAATGGCACCAGTTGTTAATTGGGCTAGAGAGCCTAAATAACATAAATATCCAAAGACGTGTAGTAATTGAGAATCCTACATCTATAGAGATTCATGGATTTTCTGATGCGTCAGAGCGCTGCTATGGAGCTGCAGTGTATTGCAAATCAAAAAATAATTCGGGAGTGACTTTAGTGAGATTAATTAGTAGCAAATCGAGAGTTTCACCAATTAAGAGTCTAACTATTCCAAGATTGGAACTGTGCGCCGCTGTCCTTTTGTCCAAACTTGTGAAAAAGTGATTGATGCCTTGAAGCTGGAATCAGTTAAAGTTTATCTGTGGACTGATTCAATGATAGTGTTGTCTTGGCTACAAAAAGAACCGATGGACCTTAAAACATTTGTGCAGAATAGAATTGCTAAGCTTCAAGATTTGTTCCCTGTACGGAAATGGAAACATGTGCCATCCAACCAGAATCCTGCAGATTTGATTTCTCGTGGAGTAGATCCTGACAAACTTCTGAACCAAGAAATGTGGTGGAACGGTCCAGAGTTTCTATCTGGCAGTGATTATCCGAACAAACCTGTGCACATTAGTGAAAACAACGATGCGTACAATTCAGAACTGAAGAACAGTGTCCTTGAAAAACTTGAGAATGAAGTGCCAGTTTTTAACATTTTTGTGAATGACTTTGTGAACAATTTGTGTAACCTTAGTAATAACTATTTAACCATTTTGCGTATCTTAAGTTATATTTTTAGGTTTGTAAACAACCTGAGGAGGAAGGTCAAAGCCAGTGGCCCACTAACAGTAGATGAATTGGAGAAAGCAGAGATCTTCTTAATAAAAAGTGTACAAAGGCAAGAATTTTCAGTAGAAATAAAAGGTATAGAAAACCAAAAACCTATCTTGCTAAAAAGTAAGTTGAAAAGTCTCAATCCATTTTTGGATTCAGATGGAGTGCTTAGAGTGGGTGGCCGATTAGGTAATACAAATTTTCCTTTTAATCAAAAACATCAAATTATTTTGCCTAAAATCCATAAACTGTCATGTATGATAATTGAATATTTGCATAACAAATACTTTCATGTTGGTGCTTTTTCACTTTTGAATTATGTTCGCGAAAAATTTTGGCCTCTCAATGGTCGCAATCTTTGTAGAAAAATTGTTCATAAATGTATAATCTGTTTTAAATGTAAACCTGTTATTACATCTCAAATAATGGGCAATCTGCCTAAGGAAAGGGTTACCACTGACTACCCTTTTAACTGCTCGGGTGTCGACTTTTGTGGTCCTTTCTTCATAAAAAACAAAAGCCAACGCAAAGGAAGTTTGCATAAAATCTATGTTTGTATATTTATCTGTTTTGTGTTTAAAGCTGTACACATAGAAGTAGTGAATGATTTAACTTCCGATGCATTTATTGCGACTTTAAAAAGATTTATTGCACGAAGAGGGAAATGTGCAAAATTATTTTCTGATAACGCTAAAAATTTTGTAGGAGCTAATAGGGAAATTAAAAAACTTCATGAAATGGTTAGCAAACCAGATGATCAATTAGCTAGATTCTTAGCGGCAGAAGGCATTAAGTGGAAGTTTATACCCCCTAGATCCCCCAACTTTGGTGGTCTATGGGAGGCTGCTATTAAATCATTTAAATATCATCTAAAAAGAGTTATGAGGGGAATAAATTTGACTTATGAAGAATTTTTAACCGTGATAGTTCAAATCGAGGGTATGTTAAATTCTCGACCTCTTTGCCCCTTGTCTACTAATGAGAATGAGTTTGAAGTTCTTACTCCTGCTCACTTCTTGATTAATAGATCCTTGAATTCTATTATTGAGCCAACTTAATAAATATAAAGGAGAATTACCTTAAGAAATGGGAAAAAATTACTAGAATAGTGCAATTAATGTGGAAATTTTGGCATCGCAATTATCTTAATCAAATGCAACAAAGGAACAGATGGATGTTCGAAAAAAATAATGTAAAAGTTGGAGATTTAGTACTCTTAATTGAAGAGAATTTGCCACCATACAAGTGGTTATTAGGAAGAATTATTCAAGTTTATTTAGGAGTCGATAACAATATTCGTGTAGTTAAAGTGAAAACTCAATTTAGTACTTGTAAAAGAGCCATATCTAAAGTTTGTGTTTTGCCAATGCCAAATGATTAAATACTGTTGATAATTTTTTTTTTTTTGTGTGTTTTAATCAATTCAAGTGAATTTTTTTTTTTTTTAAATTTAATTTCAATGATATAGTGCATTTCTTTAAGTGTCTTTTGTGGAATTTAAGTGATGAACAATTTAGATATATTTTGTGTTAATTATTAATACAGTGATTGCATGGTGTAACCAGTGCAATGTGGGGCGGTATGTTAGTTCACGGCATACGAAGCGCTATCTGTGTAATTAAGAGAGTAGAGTGTGTTGTTGTGTCTGTAGTAATGTATGTATAAACTGTGTCTGCGCAATCCCAATTGCGCAGCCTGAACTGCGCATGCCCTGCAACTCCAATGTAAATGTACAGAAGTTATGAGAAATTAATAAACGCAAGTCCACAAGAAAACTGTGTCGTGATTGTGTGTCATGAACAATATGTGTAAGAGACTCTTCAGTCCACTTACGTGTTAGAGCTATCGAATTAAACATATGGTATTAAAAAGAATAACATACTGAATGTTTCCAACTGCATGTTTTGCGTGTTAAACATATGTATTTCAAATTTAAAATCTTCAACACTAGATACCAGTTATAATATTTAACTTTTCTCTTTTAAACGCGAAATGATGCAAATTAGTTGCTAAGAGATGAATGGTTACATTTAATATCAAGGCATCACTTGTAATATTTTACTGCGATGAATGCAGTTTACTGCTTAAGTTTTTTCGTCATATATAATATTAGAAAACAACCGAATGTTGTAAATTATTCTAAAAAAAGTTTCCTTTGTGTTTGCAGTTAACATTAACTGAAAGTCACTATCAAATATTGGATATGTTTCTTGATCCAGTCATACTAACTTCTTTATGATAGTCCAATCAATTTAAAATAAAAGCACTCCATTATCTTTGCAGTGTTATAGGAGACCAAACCCACTACGTCTTATACTGTGTGTGTCTATATAGTCCTTAACTTCCATCTAACAAAGCTCAACATGAAGGGAATGGGTAAAAATAGATTTTTTTTTCTTTTTATTGCTCTCTAATTTGATGCGTAGGGATACGAAATGTCTATCTTACGGTTTGAAGAGATGCATCTTAGAAAACTGAGCGAAAAATACCATCCCGGACCAATTAAAGAGAAGATTTACTCCTATCTTTTGCTAGTTGTGATTTACGAGAGAAAACGTTCCCGCATACCTTTTCCTAGGGAGGAAACCCTTGTTGTCCAAGGATTTGATAGACAATAATGGTCTTCTTCTAACCATTATTGCACTTAATATACATCTCCTGTTGTATTGAGTGTTCTTTTGGAACATTTTCTTTGATGTCATTAGCAGTCTCTAGTTGAGATTGTGACTCTGTTTAACGCAAGTGCCGTTGAGATTATTAGTAGGGATTTGAGATTTTAGTAAGATTCTTCAATAAAGGTATATTCAATCAGTAATTCTTAGTTATGCTGCCATTTAGCATGCAATTTCTGAGTCACCACCTCAGCTACGATGTTGGTGATTTAGAGAAGGTGCTTGATTTCGCATGAGATTTGAATATCAATTTTCAGGTCGAGAGATATGTATTTTGTTGCGCCGTAAATAGCTGAGATTCAAAGGTGTTCTTTTTTGATTTAGTTATCATGTGCTTTTATTTCTATCATTGCTAGTTACGACTTCGGTGCAAGGAATCGTTGCATTCTAAAAATAGATTTTCAAAATAAATTTTGGTTACACAAATTGATTGTTAACAAGGTATTTCGAAGCTACACTGTTTCTGGCACAACATACCTTCATAAATCTGAGACTCGATTAAGTTACAAGGACGACACTTGAGTTGGGATCCCACTCAATGCGATGATTTTAGGTCTCGACAAATTTAATATGAGTCAACCCTTCAAACACGGAGGCCTTTAGTGAAGCAATAACTCCAGCCCACGACTCAACAGAAACAACGACAGCCACGAATTCATGACGATAACTATTTGGTTACCACAGCTACTATATTTTCACACGGAGGATACTAGGTAAATTCTATGGATGGGGACATAATTAGATACAACGAATATTCAATTGACATAAAAACTAATTTGAATAACTTAACTAAAATGAAATTTTTCAGTTCGAAGTCGGATATTAGGAGGAACATTACAAGATGTAGTAGGCGTCTATCTCTCGATAAAGCAATAATAATAATTCTTCCGTGACATGTATTAGGATGTTTGGCAAGTGAGATCATATATCATTCTAGGTGCTGAATAAGACTCCTAATTGCTAGGCTGACCTCTTACATCCCATCTAAGAGTGGGAGGTACCAGCTCAATTGTCATTCTCGTCACTTTACCATGGTTCAAAATTACGAGGTCCATCGCCAAACGCCCTCGAGTAGCTGAGCAGTGCGACGTTAATATTCACTCATTCTATATCTCATCATATTTTTGAGCAAAGAGAATAAAATCAAAGTTCCCATGCAATCAAATACAGCAAAAGCCAGAGGCGCACACAAGGGGGAAGGGTCCCCGTGTCCGGATCCCCCATAACCCTTGAACTTTTTTCGATTGATGATATAATCCTATATATATAATACCTAAAAATTTATTAAGACTTTATTTTATTAATTAATGATAATTATTAATTCAATACTTTATTCTTTACTTTTTTTGTTCCCCAAATAGACAAAATCAAAAGAATATGCTTGGCACCGTATCGAGGTATGATACAAGAACGGTGGGCTTCTAACCCTTGAAACCCTTCTAACCCTTTCCCCTTGAAAAAATTTTTGTGTGCGCTACTGGCAAGAACCATAAATTATTTTTTATAAATACATTAAGATATCCTAAAAAGGAGTTTTAATAAATTTCAGAAAGGAAATTGCACACAATTATCATCTCATCTTCTACCAATAGCAGTTCTGTTTTTATTTTTATTTTTATAACGTTTTGATGCTCTTAGAGGTGAAAATTCGGATCGAAAGGTGCTCGTTGGTAGGTGAAATAAAAATGTCTAACACTTCATGTTGAAGAACACTTGAAATTCTGCTGAATAGAGCTGAAGGAATGTGGAAAATTTGAAACAGTGCCAAAACTCAGAATGGTGTATAAGGCTCAGAATACGAAAAGAAAATAAGCAAGGTTAGGAAAAAAATCCAGTGAAATTCTGAAGAACTAAAGAGGCTTTAGAGTTTTATCGAAAATAAAATTTCATAAAATATCTTATAGTAAAAAGCAAGAGTATCAAACACAATTTTTTTAAAATTTTGATTGTAAATTTAAACATTATGGTCTTCGAAATTGAAACTGAATATAATGCTTAAATAACACCAAACAAAAATTATACACTTCCAAGAATCGATCAAGGGCGAAAAAAGCAGTTGCTTATTTTAAGTGATTTTATTTTTTTATTAATGCCACAAATTTAATTCTTTTCGAATAATTTCTAATTCTTAAGCAGAAAAGAAATTTTAATATTTTTACTGTGCGCAATTTTATTTTTTTTAAAATCGAGCCAGATTTTTTGCATATATATATATATATATATATATATATATATTTCTTTTATATTGGGTTGCCCCAGAAATCATTGGACTTTATATCGCATTAAAATTCACGAAAAATGGGAAGTGAACTGGCTTATTAGTCCCTTCCTTCTTCCTCCCTCTTTGCAGGGGGAAAAAAAGAGAAATACTTAAAAAAAATATTTTTTACGTCACATCAGGCGACAGTTTTTTTTTCTCGATCAAACACCCCGATTCCCTTAGCTTGATATATGACTAAGCCGACAGAAAGGCCGACCCCTCCCAGTCAGTCGCGCCAATATGTTCTTCAACAAATGCACACAAATGCACTACAGATTAAGAAAGGAGGTGTGGGTATAAAACCGTTACACAAAAATGTCGCCAAATTAATAATCTTTTTTTAGAAAAGCAGGGAAAGCAATGATTTTTTTTAAACCTGTTTTGATGAAGTTAATTTCATATTGTACGGAGTCTAAATAAGCTAAGCACATGGTAATTATACATGTAAGCTTTTTAAAGTAATTCAAAATAAAGCAAAAACGCAAAAATAATTCTTAAAATTACTTGAAAATAAATTTAATTTGTTGAAATATAAAGATATCGGAGTTTCTGAAATGTATATATGTTAAGATATAAGGTTTATCCTTATATATATAAGGATAATTAAATAATAGCAATATTGACAATTTAAACAAAATATTGCTTTCCGTTTAATATTTATTTTCCTACCGTACGTATAAGCAAAATTAAACAGATAATACTTTCTCAGGAAAGATCACCCAACCTCAAATTCCTATCCGATTTCATTTCCTTTTATGGTCTGTGGCCAAAATTTTCCACGCGTTACTGTCCACCCGAAACCTTAACTAAAAGGCGATGATTTAATAGTTATTAAAATGAGTATACAAGCCGATGTAAAATCACAATCAGTTAGCCTTGTTTGTAAGCAGGGACGTCCTAAGGCGTGGGCCTACCGGGACCAGGGTCTCGTCCTCGATGAGGGCCTCGTCTTGTTCCCGACTCAGCTTCAATATGATTGTGATCCGAATAACTTTAGCAATCAAATGTTATTCCTGGACATATTCGCTGAAAAATTAGTAATTTCGAGCTATATGCCAAATGGCAACAGTGTCAAGACAGAATTTTTATGTGATAACCATCGGCCATGCATAGGTCTACCACCATACACTATCATAACTCATTTCGTAGAAAGGATTTAGTTGGCTTGTGGCTAAGTTTTTGACTCATGCACATTTTTTTGTTGCAAGTTACAGTTTGTACGAGAATATGGCAACGCATGTTATATACCATCTCTTACTAGTGGGGCCTATTTCTAAGTAGGAACCCCATTGCCTCAGGATTTTCCTTGTTGTACACGTAAGACTGTTGAAAGTTGTTTTCATGCATGAATTAGTCCCAATATTTCCTTTGAAACGTTAGATATATATATGCATGCTCTTTAAAAGCAAAAAATAATGTACTGCATTATTATTAAGAAAAATTTATTATCTTACCCAATTCTTTTAAAATCTTTAATTAACAGAAACGTAAATGTAAACATAAAACTGATCATAAAGGAGTTTTTAATTAGCTGAAGTGTGATTATGTCTATAATCGCGTGAAATTCATTAAAATATACATCTGTTTTAAACAGCGGCGTGTAACGGATATTATAAGGTCACCCCCCTTCCGCAAACTCAGGCTTTGGGCCCCAAGTATGATCTTAAAAAGGGTATATACTTGGCGTCAGTTAGAATTTGGGCCCCCTAGAGCCCTGCCCCCACTCGCAATGCGAGGTTCGCGAGGGTGTACGTTACACCGCTGGTTTTAAAGGGAAATGCAGCAATCTTATTTAGCACAATCAAAATATTAAGAAAATTCAATTTTATTAGATTACCATATGACATTCATGTACAAATGATATCTAAATCAATATATATCTTAGTATGTATTTATGCTACACACATATAATTTTACTTTTGTCTAAGTTCTTATCAAACTATGTAATACAGCATTAGTATCATAAAATTAACTCAGCTTTTTCGCGATGTCTTTTTTTTAAAGAAAAATTAATAATGAATTTTTTAAAAGTAAAACATTTTGAATTACGATCTAAAAGGCTTAAATATTCCACTCTTAAATGAGACCAAATCTCAAGATCCACAAATAAACAAGCTCTTGAAAGCAGCATTTCTAATTATACATAAACGCTCATTGCACATCAACATTTCTCTTCAAAATAAATCCAACCATCCTTGGAGTGAAGAATCCGGAATTAAAATTTTAAACAAAAGACTTTGGAAGACTTTTAAAATAAATATAAGGTCGAGAAATGAAACTAAATAAATGGATGAGAAACAAAGTTAGGCATAACCTCGCTCGCCTGAAACTTTAAACTCTTCTCTAATTAACATGCTCGCATTTAAATTGCATCATTAGTGTATAAATGCTTATCATTATTCTATCCCTTTCATGTTCTCAATAGGGGTCCCCACCCCCAAGTCTATTATCTTTCCACCTCAAGTATTTCCAACCATCAAGTATATTCAAATCATATTCAGCTTCAAGATCGTAAAGGGTATAGATGCACTAGAAATACGGGATGAAAATTATGGTATACAACAAATTTGGAAGAGTTCTTGCTAATCTTGAATTAATATATTTACAAGATCTAAGAAATGGCTAAATAAACAACAATTCATTATTTACCTGTGAGTAGTTTTAGAATGCGAAAACTAAGATAATTTGTATTAAAATTATTATGTTGATTTAAAATTAAATCGTAACCAATAAATATCAAAACAATATTTAGATCAGGGGTTAACTTATGGCATGAGTGCCACATCTGGCACTCGGGACAATTCTCAGTGGCACTCTGCATTACTCTATAAATTTGTCAATATTTGAGAGGATGGAAGTGTTAATGAACTTGTCAAGACCTTATTTGAAAAACATCTTCAGAATTAAATACATTTACTACAATACGAAAAAATCTGAACTGAGAAAGATTTCCTGCTATTTTGTTAATTATTGAATGACATTGCTAGATTGTTTAAAGAGAAAAAACTGTATGCACTCTGCTTTCTGATTTTGGTTCTACATATCTAAGTAAAAAATCTTTGATCTTATGAAAAATATTTCGAATCCACAAACAAAGTATTAAACAACTTAATGCTCAGAATCGTGTCAAATTGAAAGTCACAAATTATACTTTTGGTTTTGTGATATTAAGTTAAAGAGGTGTAATATTTTTATTTAACTATAATGAAAGGAATAATTATTTTTTATGTTGTGTATTTCTTATTTTAATAAATATGTTTAAAAGCACTTAATATATGTACAATTAAATTTTTTTTGTTGAAGAAATAGTTATATTTTATGCTAAGAAATATCTTTAAATGATGCAAAATTAATGTAGGATAAAACTGTTAATATCTATATTATTGACCTCTATTCTCTAACTCTGCATGAATTATCATAGGGATCTAATAGTTTCAAACATGTCCTACTGTGTAACACGCTGAATCCTATTGGTAGAGCTAAAAGGTTGGCGACATCTGATCAAATCTTTTTACCAATCAAATTACAGTCTCTGTTTTTCCGTTCTTTGCATAGCCTTATTTTCCCCCCAAATGAATAATAATTGCATAAATACTGTTCAGAGGCAAATTAATGGTCAAAACCACAAGCATAACTCCTTAAGGGATCCAATTTTCAAAACAAAATATTCCAAAAAAAAGCACATTTTTTTATTGCAAATAGCAAAGCATTAATATATAAGAGAATGCGAAAATGAAAGAATTTTATTTTGATTTTCAATTTTAAAGTTGTCGCACTTATTTTTAATTTATAATTGTGGAAAACAAAAGCCCCTAAATGTTTACTTTTTATAAGTAAACTCTGCGTGGAAGAAAGTTTCATATATTTTAAAACAATTTCTCTCACACTTACGAAAAAGTTTCATCTTCGTACCTGTTTTTTGAAACGATTGAAGATTTTGTGGGGGGCATGTATTATGCACACTATTAGAAGCATGGTGTAATACTAAATCTTACATTGCAATGGGGACAGAGATAATATCGGCTTTCTTGGATTATCTTTCCAATTTCATTTCTTCTCAAGCAACAAATTGCACATTGCCTTGCCAATCCCTAATCCTTATCGAATATTTTCAAGGATCTAAATCCCTGCCTTCAATGAAAAATTCCCTCCTTCACCAAAGAATATCCCGGATGTGAGAAGTATTTCAGTACCATGGACACACAAGCTGCCTCTCTTAAAAACAGTAGCACGAATAATCTCACTATAAAAATTAAAAATAAGTGCAAATCAAAGACAGATAGAAGAAAATTTCAGTGCTTATATAGCGTACAAATCCTGACTATTCCTCTCCGAATAATCCTGACTATTACACAATAAACGGAACTGAGTCTCAATGCCGTCACACACGACGTATTAATTCAAAAAATAAAAAATATCGACTGAAATATTATTAGAGTCTTTGCTGGACCGAAATTCCACTAGCTAAATCTATCATAAATAAGCCTCGTATAGTCGATATTACTTGAAACCAAAAACAAATCATAATTAATTGTTTATTCAACCTCATTGTTATTATAGTACGTTACAGATGACAAATATATCCTAAAACTTAGTCTCATCAATCAGTACACTTATTTATCTGCTTTGCCTGTAATCAAAACCTTAGTGAAGGGAAGGAAGATGATCATTTACAAAGTCCACATTTCCCAGATGCATAATTATGTGTAATTATTTAAATCAAATTATGACACAAATTAATTACGACGCCAAAACAGCGATGACTCCCCAAACATAGTCATTCGACACCTATCTCTTTCATCACACTGCAGGATGGTTAAGAATGATTGACAGCCCATGACCCTGTGCTGAACCCAGAGTGATATGAGAGAGAGGGTAGGAGAATTCAACACCCCCGTCCCCCTTTAGAAATGAGACCCGGTATCCAAACCGCAACCGAACGAGAGTGTGAAATGGGAGGGAGGGGTGTTCAAGAACGTCTCTTTGTGTAATCGGATGGGGGGAGGGGGACGCTCTAGGTGCAAAAGTGGTTGCATATTGCACGAGGGGTGCTTTTGGGCTGGAGTGTTTGCATAAGATGAGGGAGTTGGGGGAGAACGTTTAACTGTCATTTTTCCTATGATGCTTCGTTTCACTTCAATTGAACTGTGTCGAGGCGAGTGAAAAACAAACGTTCATCTATTGGTTGAGAGTTATTGTATCATTTGTTTGGGGTGTGGGATGCCTATGTGTGAAGCAGACGATTCTGAAGAGACGAGGCGTGATTTGAGAAGTTTAGTCACCGTTTCGTTGTATTTGAAGTGAATTGGTTCTATTGTTGGAAGGAGAGGGTTGATTTAATACCAAGAGTTTGAGGTATATGCATGCATGCATGGATTCTGTGTTATCACGTATGTTCATGCGCCCATCCCTCACAGTATAGACGAGGTTTTCCCTTACAATTAGCTTGATTAAAATGTAAATTTATGAGTCAGTTAAAAACATGTGTTAGTCATAATGTCGGGGGGGGGGGAGTTCAGGAAGCTGGTTTATATTATTATAGTGACGTCTTTTTTAGTTTTTTATAGATCACAAGTAGGTGGAGACTATCAGAGACTTAATAAACAAATAAACAAACAAAGGTGTAGCTAGAAACTAAACTAAATTTATTACATAATTTTACTTTTTTTTTTTTTTTTTTTTTGCTGCAGAAATTCATCCAAGAAAATAAGTTTTTATTAATTTGTATTAATTATTCTAACTAAACTGTATAATAAACTCCAAAAACTTATATTACTTCTGAAGTTACATAAAGAAGATGCAACGATTTTTCATATAAGTATAATATTTTTTAGAAAAAAAGTATTAAGGCTAATATGAACTGGAGCTTTTAATTTTATACCAATTTCTTCTACTAAATCTTATAATACATGCAGCTCTAAGGAACAGTTAAAAATTAATTTTATTAAATGAAGTAAAGTCAGATTATTTACTTATTTAAAAAAAAAAAACTGAGTGTTTGTAAGATATTTGGACCTTTTGAACATCTCTATTACAAATGCCATTAATAGACGTAAAATTACAAAGATAAAGGAGTATATCATTGGCAGACAAAATTATAATAATATTTGAAGGAAGTTAATGAAACATGTACACATAACACGTGTGAATTTTTTTATACATATTACTGAAACATTTTTAATTGCTTTTTGCTTCCGAACGGTTTCGTTGCTAATAGAATACCAGTCTCTGAAGTGTGGTGCCTCATAGCTTTACCATTGATCCTGATTTGATAAAGATTATATCAGATGTTATGTCCCCATTGAGAAGATTTCCTCGGAGTTTATCATATACGTACTACCCCAAAACATATCTGAATAGAATATTCGCATTGGTTGGACTTTTTTAGATAAAAATTAATACAAATCATACCAATCAATAATATCATACAAATATATTATAATTTCAAATACATCAGTGTTTAATGTAAAAAAATTGTCTCTCTCTCTCTTTTTCTGAAAGTGGAATTTTTTAAAACTATTTACGGAAACTAACGGAATATTTGATTGAGTAGGTATTGAGTTTGAATTCTTCAAATCGTTCAATTTGACATATTCCAAAAAAATTACATTTATTTGAATTAAATAATGCAATGTTAGTGTGACTGTATTTTATTTTATTATTTATTAAACCGAAAGGGAAAAAAATGCAGAAAAACCATAAGCATTTGCAAGAAGATTAGTTCGTTGTATTTTGTATACAAACATATTCTAAAATTCTAGTTAAATGCTGCTAACTGATCTAAAAAAATTATGTAAAAATATAAAATTTATATATAAGAATTTAAAGTTTTCCCTCTTTCTTTTTTAAAGAAGAAAAATATCTTTTTTTACTTAAATCAGTGCCGAATTCAGAGTTTCGTTTGTCTTAAAAATACTTTGTCATAATGCCATGTACTACAGAAGCAAAAACTTATCATTTTAAAATTGGAATTAGGATTTTATTGGGATACAATATGTTTAATTAACGCCCATGTCTTCCACGACATTCTGCAACTCGGCAAAAAAAACACACTTTAATTAAAACATTCCATCCGACAAGCAGAACAAATAACAAGCAAGGAAGATTCTCACCATTTCAATCAGAGCTCTCCCTAACACCAAGCTCTTTCTTTGATTAGAGCAATATACTGCAAACGATTATGTTGCGAAACCGTAAAAGGGGTGATAAAACTGGACCATCCCTCTTCTCCTTACACCGTAAACGAAAGTCTGGAGCACCTGTTTGAAGAGTTCTCCATTTCCTTCAGCTAACATGAACTCAACACTGTCCAGACTCCGTGAACAAGATTATGGCACAACGCTTTTATCTGGTCCGTCATGAGCCCGAGCAGTCGTAAAAGCAGTCCAAAGAGTGGACTCATTTGTATTTCTCGTTTCATGGTTCCGTACACACCTGAACTGCATTAGATGCTTTTATTACTGGCTTTTGGGTAGAATAATTTCCTCATGGAAGAATCCTGCCTCAGTTATGGGTGGGTTTTATTCTTTTCTAGTTTCTATAAATATTAAATTGAAAGGATTTACGATATATTTACTGGTGTAACCAAACCAGCTGACGAGTTAGCATTGTAGATCAAGGTGTTAAAATTGAGAAGTACCGAAGCGTTTTTTAATGAAAATAAATAAAATCGAACCACTGATAAATAAAGTACTAAACCAAGATATTTGCACGTAATTACGACTAGAAACTCTATCATCTACTTTTATGTGACTATCCCATATCTCATTTTTTAAATAAGTAATTTAAACCATTTTATGGCTTCTTAAAAACAGAACACCTTATAATTTCATTTTAAAAAAATGCATACAATGGGTGAAAATCACAAGAAAACCGGTTTTATAAAATGTTGATTGTATCTAAATTGCTTTTTTTAAATGTATTGTGATTATAATATTAAATAAACTTCAAGGAATGGATATTAGAGTTGAGTAAAATACAACAACATTCCTAATGAGTTGTATCAGATTCCTCATCATTGAATAACGAACTCAAAAAGCCTTCGTGTAGCTGAAAAGTGAGACGTTAATATTCACACACTCAAATAATGAGGTGAATTCATATGACTTCATAGTCACATGATAATGATAACCACGTGCTTCTAGCCAATCAGTTCAAAAACTCATGTGACGTCACATTCACACGATAAAAATAATCCTGTGTTCCAGCTAATTAGTTCATGCGTTTTGATGTTGCCAACTTTTGATTCTTGTAGAAACTTTCAAACTTAACATTTGTCAACAATAATAACGTACAGTTATACAAAAGGCATTTTATTTAAAAATACATGAATATAAAAACAGAGTTTTTTCATAACATTTACCCAATTATGAAATTTGAAATGTTATTTAAGTTTTACAAGAACAACAAGTACATGTTAGTCTAATGTCTATTTTTGAATTCAATGAAGATCACGTATATGTTATGTGACCGTCATGAATTGAGCCCATTGAGCCTATTTTGGAACCGCGGTTGCAGAGTGGTCGTGGATTCGTCGCTGATGTGTCATAAATTCGATTACCATTGCCATTGAATACCCGCCGGGAGTAGAGGGGCTGATGCATGTTAAATCAATCATGGCTCTAAGTCTTCCCGTTGGCAGGGTGTGGAAGTTTGAAGAGGGGCGATGCCAGCTCAGGTGTAATCGTCAATAGTTGACCTTGGTTCAAAATTACGAGGTTCGTCGCCAATTGCCCTCGTATTGCTTTAAAGTGCGACGTTAATTAACACCCACTTGCACTTACATTTTAATTGGTTTTTGCACTAAATACACGTTATTGTTTAATAAAGTAAAAGTGTATTTAGTTCAATGCTTTAACAGTTATCTTTCTTGATATGCTTCTTGTGTCCGCGGTAGCCTAGTGGTCAAGGTAACGGACTCGTAGCTGGCGTGTCATGAGTTCGAGCTCAGCACCACTAAAGACCCACCGTATAGAGGTACGATGCACGTTAAATCTGTCGAGAGCTCAAATGTCCTCCCGTCGGTGTGGTGTGGTAGTTAAGAGAAGTTGGACAGCTCAGGTGTCGTTTTCGTTACTTGATCAAGGTTCAAAATTACGAGGTCCGTCGCTGAAAACCCTTGTGTAGCTGAACAGTGCGCCGTTAATATTTACTCACTTGATATGCGTATTATTTATTGACGGGGGCGGACAATTGTTTTGGCTCGAGAGCCATATTTTAAAAGCGGAGGGTATCGGAGGGCTGCGCCTCTTTTTAAAATGATCGTATTCATTTTTTAGATTGTATCGCAGAAAAGATATAAATTATACCAAAAATGAAAATCAATGAATATAAGAAATAAAACAAGGGCAATTTTATTCAATTTATTTGCTGTGCTAATTTCGTATATGTATCTGCACAAACAAGCACATTTAATTCCAAAATCAGTTTAATGAGACATATGTACCCTACCCTACTTTTCGTCAATCTATTTTAAACTAGGAGTGAGATTACTTGTTTAATTTCTCATTATAGCCTGTAAGTGTTAATCTCATTCAACTTGGATTTATATTTACTCTGGTTGATTTTTATGCAAGAAGATTCTAGCTCGCACAAATATATGTCGAGTAACATATACGCAACAATTTCCGTCTATTTGTTTTTTTTTTCACTATCTTGGAAATAAGCAAAAAAAAAAAACACTTTTTATGGGCCGCTATTTGCTTAACCCTGCATTAAGAAAAGCTCTAATCAGCGCTATAATTTGCATCTGATTTTGTTATTTGCTATATTTTTTTAAATAATTTAAAACCTTTTATGGAACTATGAGAGTCTCACAACGACTGATTTGAATAGATTTATATATTATACTATAGTATTATAATATTCCATATGCTTGGAAGAGAAAAAAAAAGCACTTATATTCTGAAAGTGAAAAATAAACAGATAATGCGTGATGAAGCCTACAATTCCTCTATGTAACGAAACGATTCATTTGAAGATGAAACACCACAAAAATTAAAATTGAAACCATTTACAAACTCCCCATAAATTTCCATAAGCACACACTGTATCTCTATACACTTCTAAGCATATTCAGGGGCGCAGGCAAAGAGCACGGTGAACAAGACCACCCTTTACTGAAAACGATGTTCCACAATTTCACATACTTCTACATAAAAAAGTACACTTCTAGCAATATCCCCTTACATTTAAGCACGCTGTGCCTTGACACAGGGAGAGTTACTACGCAGTAGACTGTTTATGCACGCTTTACTCCCATCCCTGGTCCATTTGTATACAAGATGCAAGAGTGGAAGTGGATATGTGTGTGTAGATGTGGTACTTAGGATGTAGGCAACTGCCTGCCATGTGAAAGGTCGGACAGATATCATTAATCATGAGTCGGTTACAAATTTAGGAGGATGGTTGATATCCTGAGGAGCTCGGCAACTCGGAAATCTGCAATGAAGCAGAGGAAAAGGTGGGGTTACCATCCTTGGCCATTAAGTGCATTTTGGATATAAATTTCAGGGGACATATCGCCAAGCCCTCATTAAAGAACTCTTAATAAAAGTTTTGGGCATAAATAAAAGAGTGGCCTGATTTTAGAATTCGATATTAGCATGCAGTAGAGTAAGATAAGTAATAATTTATATCATTTGTTGTAATAAACCAAAAATGAAATAGTGATATGTAGAATTTTAACGTTTTTAATTAATATGAACTAGGGGGAAGGTATCCCATGTCCACCGGATGGAGCACCATTCCCCATTGTGCAGATTATACAACTGTTCATACGCATTGCTGAAATTGTAAAACTGTAATTTACATGTCTTATGTATTGCTCTATCTTTTTTATATAATATATTGTAAGCAGAAAAAAATAAGCATCAAGTCTTCATCTCTGCATTTTAATTTGTACTTCAGTTTAGTGCCTCATAAAAATAATGTTCTTATTTATCTTTTCTTCTAAATGACACTAATTTTTTTCCGTCTTTGCTTGTGCACCTTGACAGAATCACATAAATTGTCAATAATTTTCAACCATAAAATTAAACAGAAACTTACTAGGACTTTTTATTACTGTTCAAGCACGTGTGAGAGATAAATAAATAAATTTATTACATCATCACGAAAAACTTTTTTACATATAGAGTGAAAAATTCGAGCCAAATTATCAACATTTTATATAATCAGTAATTATTTTTTCCTTATAATATATTTTATGTAAATTATTATCAAACAACTCACTTTCTCATGATGTAGTACAGAAATCAGAAGAAGATAACAACTCTCGTCCTCATCCAAGAGTTAAAGTTGCGAGATCTGTTTCTAGTAAATTCGAGTAACAGTTGATCAACGTGTTAATTCAAAGACAAATCATAACTTTAGACAGCAAACAGTTTAAAAAATTAAAAATCATGAAAAGTTCTGCTTTAAAGGAGTATATAAATACCAAGTAAAATATTCTTTCGTGAATTGTGGTAGTTGTAATCTAGTGGTCATGGTCACGAACACCTGGCCAGCTTTGTGCAGTCACGGGTTCGAGTCTTTTTGCTTTGAGGACCTATAGACACTCAATCATTCATTCGTGAGTTAGAAGTGAAAGATTTTCGCATTTGAGATTACTATTCCATACTGCAGCCAATAGATAAAAAGAAAGTTAATGTCAAAAATTACTTTACGTCCACATCTAAACATAGCGTATTGAAAATTGTAAAGAAGACAGCTTCTTATACCTTGTTTCCCACTTTCGATCAGGTTATTAAAAATTCCGAAATTCGATTTTAATATTCAGTTACACAGCTCTAACGCAGTATTGACAGAATTGAAATAAATTATAATCTTTATATGTGTGTGTGTGTGAAAATGAGGGAAACTTAAAAAGTCATATTTGTATGCGATGTAAAATTTTGAAGTTTTTCAGACAACCCTAGTATTTTATTTTGCATTTCAGTACCAAAATGTGCATTAATATTAAAGTGCTGAAATAAGTTTTCTCTTTCACAGGAAAATTCCTTAAAGAAAAACAGCATCTCTAGAAAATGAAAATCTGTCCTTCATTTCAGGGAGAAAAGAATATTTTAACTGAAAAACAAATTGTTAAAAAACTATAATAAATAAATATTTTCTCAGTTTCTCAGCTAAAAAACTGAAAAATTTTAATGAAGTAATTTAAAGCGTTAATTCTGATATATAACTCTAATTATGAAGTCATAATAGTGTTTTTACATTTCTATATTCTCTGCTTTTACTACTAGAACCTAAAAGTTATTTAACAATATGAGTAATGGATTTTTGCTCATCAAAGCACAATCATGAAAAATGCACGCATAAGTTGTTGTTTTTTTATTCTAAACAAAAGTGAATTCAAAATTTACATTTTCCTAATTTTTACGACATAAAAAAGAATTATTTGCTAAAACTTTGCTCCCACATTTAATACTTTTTCAAAATACCATTTCAAGAGAAAAACCACTAGCTTCAAAACATCCATTCTCTTCCCAAATACTAACTCTTTGCATGTATTGCAAACTCCCAATGAATTAAAAACCCCTTCAACTTCACTTCACATGACTGCCTTATGGGTTGAGTCGGTGCATAAATTTTTCTCATAACGCGCTGAATGAATGTAGGAAGGGATGAAATGGGATAAGTTTAGTCAGACGTCTAAAAAGTGTACTCTTTTTTTTTAAATACGAAAAGTTATTAGTTTTTACTTGTTTTGCTGTAGTTATACCTCCATCTGGACTGCGGGTTACATTTGAAGGGTGAGTGACTGCTTTAATGAGAAAAATCAGTCATCCATACCAGATTTGCATAAAGATCCCTCATTCTCTGACTTAATTAGACGTCTATGACTAACTCGGAAGATGAATAGTATGCTGTGCGTTGTATGTTTTGGTGATTAAATGACTTATTTTAATTATTATGCACTTCTTAAGAAGTTTTTTAAGAAAAATATATATATAGTATGATATATGTGTAAAAGTTTTAAGAATACACACAGACATGCTGGATAGAGAAATATCATCATAAAAGAAGTGTCCTTTGACTAATTTCACTTAAAATGAAAGTTCTATTGAGTGCCTAGTATTCTCGTTGGCGAAATTCGAATCGAGTCATAAGTAAGTATGACTCCTTGTTCTACTCCAGAGCATCTTCAAGAATAATAAGCAGGGACGTTTAAAGACTTCTTGTGGCCTTGGAGCCCTACGTAAAAGTAGACCATAGGTCCTTACACAAATATAAGCCCCACCTATGACCCTTAAATGTAGACAATACATATCAAACGTTGTTACACGTATATAAACAATTATCGAAAACAAATAAATGTGCATGATCTACAATCGCACAAACCAGCTCGATCTATATACTGCAGCCTTTTGATTTAATAAGAAATTATGGTGTATGGTAGTATGCTTGTGCCAATACTTGGACAAAGATGATCACATGTAGCTAGTTGACATATCATCTGAAAATTCTAAGTTTTCCGGAGAATACAACTGGAAATAACATTTGACCAATGAAATTATTTGAATCATGATCTTATTAAGGCTGAGTCTAGAACGAGGTGTGTCCCCCATTGTGACCGAGGCCTGGTCCCCGGGCCCAGTTGGCACATGCTTTAAGATGTCCCTGATAATAAGCGTAGCTAAATGGAACTCATTGTAAGCCTTCGCAAGATTTAAAGTGGAGGATAGACGAATGTGATTCCTGAATGTAATCACTAGATCAGTGATGATCTAGTGATGGGTGGTATCATTAGATCAGTGTTTCTTAAACAAGGGTCGCGACCCCTAATGGGGTTACGTGACTTGCTGGAGTCTTCGAAAACTTTCAAATTTTTTTATATATTATTTTTGCATAAAATAAATTTTTGGCTAGGGGTTGCAAAGTAATTTCCAATAACTTCTGAAACTGCAATACGGTGTCTTTTACCCCTTTTTCTACAACTTATTTATGTGAGATGACACACACACACACACACATTTTCGTCTTTAATAACCATAAAATCAAAGTATCGATCAAATCTAAGAATACTGAGGAATTACTACGTCTTGCGGTGTCGACTATTATTTAAAGGTTTAATAACGTAATTAATAAAATCAAGCATATTCTTTCCATTGATACATAAATATTGCATATGTCGTTGTTAATAAAATGTGATGATCTACAAAATGACTACACTTAATAAAAAGGTTACAGTATATGCATAATTTACCAGGTTGGTGATGTAATAGTTTTTTTATTTTGTTACTTATTTTAATTCTACAAGTATGTCGTTGTATTCAAAGTAAAAACTTATTGATGATGTTTACTGCTACAAAATAATAATATACTACGAATAAAACACATATAGAAATTGATTGCACAATAAAGTACATACAAAAAAGTACACAAAAATATTAAATGTTTTTTACCGGAGTACATTTTCTCCCCCATTTTAACTAGCTTTTAAAGGTTCTAAGGCCTTAAAAATTCACCGCAAACTATTTTTAAGCAGAACATAAAAATACTTTCCAAAATATAAAGGGAAATTTTACACGACATAAATCTTTGTTTTTCCACTCCCGATGTACTACAGTACTTCGAAAGAACTATAATAATGTAAAGGCAGGCAAAGTTACAAATTCCTTACAAAATTAAATTGCTAACACGAATTCAAAAGGGCTGATAGAACACGAATCTTGATGTTTGATTTCCAACATGAAATTATTCTGCTATAGCACATTCTGAACAACAATAAAGTACCAAACATTTTTATGTGACTACTTCGCGAATAAAAATCAAATTGATTAATCGCTAATAACATTTAATTAATATAAATTTTCCTCGCCAAACTCAAACTTTCCAGCATCCTACAATACATCAGACTCTTTCTTTGCTCTAAATTATTCTTCATAATTCTCTACCGGTAGCTCGGAAAAAAATGATGGATCACCAAAAGACACTTAAGTCGTTGAGCAACCTCCAGGGAATCGTCTGCAACTAACAGAAGTAGCTGCATCAATCCCCCTTTCTCAAGGGACCCCCAGCGAAAGATGGACAAATTCCTCTTGCACCATTCTTCCAGGAAACTTGGGCTGCTGATCGGATTTCCTGTACAGATGAGTGTTGAGCTCTGGATAAATATGTCAGCGATGCGCTACTGATGAGACTGATGAGGGATGGAGAGACAGGAGGTGGATTTTTTTCCGCTCACGGAGGCATGATGAGGGTTTCAGGTTAGGAATATCGATATCGAAGAAAAGATGCTTTGAAGTGGAGATGATGGGATAATTTAAATGGAAACTGCGCATAGCTGCAAACTGATGTTCGATAGCGGTAATTTTCAGCTATATAACAATTCTGCGTTGGGGTATTGAAGGGTAATGCTAATGTGTGACTGGGATTTAAGCTTTTGAAAGGCTCAAGTTTTTCTTAAAATATTTCTGTGTGTGAATGTGAAATATTGCATCTGAATATAGAGATAAATAAATTCTGTTAAGCCAAAAAATAATTTTAAAAAAATATGTTTATTTTAGTATGCACATTTTCTGTAAGATTTACGTGGCAGTGATATGGGCTGATCCTAGCAGGTGTACGGCACTTGCACCGCAAGCGGGCAGCCAAAACAAGGACAGTCGCATATAGTTCTATCAGTCAAGCAAAATGTTTCACGAATTTCTCAAAATAAAACTTGTCATAAATTGAATAAATATGCTAAATTTAAAATAGTTATTGAAAAATCAAAATAAGTCCGGTATTCCCAAAGTTGTTTAAGAAAAGTAGAATGTTAATGCAGTATTTTGGTCAATTGTCCATTAATGTCTACTCTGTACACACATCGTTAATTTGATAGAAAAATTTGTGGCAGTACCGGAAATAACGGAATAGAAGAGGTTTTTGTTGCTCATCAGCGGCACTAACGGCAATTCGTGGATCGATGCTTAACAAAGGTGTCTCAACGATGATTTTTTGCGAAAGTTGCTATACGAAACTATCTAATATGGTTAATATTACCAAAGACACAAGAGTGCTCCATATAAATATGCATTAAGGAAATTAAAAGTTTTAAATTTAATAATAACCATACAATTTAGAAAAATATAATAAAGGAAACAAATGCTCTTTGTGTCTATTTACATTTTTTATTTTTGTTTTACTTTTTACTTTTATTCTGGTAAATTAGTTTTTTACGTCAACGTTAAGTATTAGTCGAAATATATGAAAAATTCTCAGAAGGGCGGCGCATTAAGTATTTGCCCTAGGATCGGACCTGGACGCGTAGCTTAGTGGCTATAGGGCTCGAACTCGTGGCCGAAATGTCATGATTTCGAGCTCTAGAGCCACTAAAAAACCCGTGGACATGTCCTCCCGTTTGTGTGGTATGCTAAGGGAGTGGAGTGCCGGCTTAAATGTCGTCATCACGTGACCGAAGTTCCGAATTACGAGAACTGTCACCAATAGCCCTCGTGTTGTTTTATGGTGCTACGATAATAAACACCCACTTTTCTATCTGCAAGATTTACTACTTTTTAAATCGAAAAAAAATTTTAATTTCTTAGTAAAATCTTGCAAAATGTTATTTCTTTAAAAAAAAACAATGCTAATAAATTTTTATTTAAATAATACATTCATGTTATCTAACAGCTTGAAGTTTAGGAATATTTTTAGATATGACAGAAAAATTCGAAAAATATATTTAGGTATTATACAGCAACAAGTGCAAGTATAATGTTAGCCTGGAATTCAATGGAGAACACGTGATTACATTTATCATGTGACCGTCATGAATTTAAACCCATAGGAAAAGAATATTGCTTTAAACTATCTTTTCGCCTCGAATTTTGAGCGGGCAGAAAAGTTGGTTCATTTGATTTTCTATTTTCACAAGATTCCTCATCCGTCTAACATAATATTCTTCCTCCTCCAGGTGGTGAAAAAAATTACAACACAAATATTTGCGATCGTAAAAGTAGAATACATAATTCACACATTTCTAGTGATCATACGGTCCATTTTTTCTCTACATTTCCATCACTATTTATTTGGATGTTGCATCTAGAAAAGAAGAAAAAATGCATGAAATACTTGAATTTCTATGTCATATGTCAGTCGAAAACTTCTTTCTTAAACAAGTTGCGGAAAAACTTTCAGATTTTTGGAATTCATGCTTTAAAAGTAAGCCGTAAGAAGTATATTTTGGAGTTGTTTGGCAAAAGAGGGTACGATTTCTTTTTTGAATTCTTTTTTAGTTGTTTGGAAAAGCAAGAGCACATATCAAACACGATACATGGCACTTAAACTTTCTCTTTTTGCACGGTAGATATTTGTTGGAATTTTTGAATGAGATCTAGGGCTGTCTAGATGTAGTTGTTAGATCATATCTGATATTTTTTCAATTCGATTTTCGAATTCACTGACTTCGGCTAGTTATTAAAAGTTAAGAGCAAAAAATTAAGCACTGTTTTAGCTTTATGTATACAAATTAAATCTAAATATAAAAACAGATTTCAAGGTGCCTGATTATGCGTTCGGAGCTTTGATTTTGCAAAAGTGCATAAGCGAGTTTCTCTTTTGTTATAAATATTTAGCGATGCAAGAATTAGAATATACATATTAAATTGTTTTAACAATATTTTCACAGCAAAAAAAATATTTAAATGCAATTATTTTGGCAAAAATGACAAAAGAATGACATCTTTTCAAAACACTCTCCTATTAAAAAAATTGCTCATAAAATTGTTTCTAATTCTTCTCTTTCCCATAATTCACGAAAGATTTGAAATTTCCGCCATTTGTGTGGCGACAAATGGCGGAAATTTCAAATCTGACAAAGAAAGAAAAAGGTCTCCGTAACAATTGACAGTTCAGTGTTGTTAAAAAAATGCAGCACTACATAAAAGAACAATGCATTTTCATTGTTGAGTAATACTTTAAAATGCCCTGGTCGTGTAATGTCTCATTTTGGTGATTAGAATTGGAAGCCTAAATTATACGATTTAACGCCATTGGGTTATTTTCCTTGGAGATTTTTGAAGTGTAAAATTTATGTCAACAAGTCCAAAACCCCCACCTCCTTAAAGGAGAAAATTGAGTGTTATATCAACGAAATTCAGCCATATTTATGCAAAACAGTCATGATAAATTTAAACTTAAGAATTCGTAATATACCAGCAAAACTATAGCTATATCCGATATGTTATTTAATATATAACCCTATACTGTATACTTTATAGATCAATAAAAAATTTACAGTTTTCTATAATAAACCTGTGTTTTTTAATGAAAATTAATTCTTGCGTACATTTTGGGACACCCTATATAACAATATTTTGTCTTTATTTTTTTTGCTAAAGCTCTCTACAGGGCCTGAACTGGAATTTTTGGAAAAATAACATTAAATTTTCAATCAATCAAAATAATAACCGGTGTTTTTTGTTAAAGTTTCCGTACATTGATATATTAAAATATGAATAAATCCATTTCTAAATTATATATTTCAAAACTCCAAGTTCAGGCTTAACTGCAACAAAATATTATTTTAGAAGTATTTTTCACAGAAAGAGAATGTTTTGAAAAATATGTCATATTTCATTTTTTTGCCAAAAAAAAAACAACCTGCATTTAAATAATATTATTGGTAATAATATTCTTATAACAATTTCGCATGTATATTCTTATGAAGGGCACCAAATATAAAAAAAAATTATTCGTTTTGACAATTTTTCAAAATTACGGTTTTGAACATAGTCAGATATCTTAATAGTTCTTTTAAACGTTTTTAATTAGTATAAACTAGTGAGAGGGTATCCCATGTTCGTCTTACGGTGGACCAACCATCATTGTACACATTACACAACTGTTCATACTCACTGCTCAAATCGTAAAACATTAATTTATATGCATTCTGTAGCTTTTTTATAAATTTCAGTATATAGTAAGCAGGAAAAAAAAATAATAAATTTCAACTCTTCATCTCCACATTTTAATTTGTACTTCAATTTAGTGCCTCTACAAAAACAATGATCTTAATGCACTTTTTTTTTAAATTGCACTGAATTGTTATGCCGACTGTTTCTGCACCTAGACAGAGCCACATGCAATTGTCCATGAGTAATATTGTTTCCTTAGGTGTTACACAAAAACAGACTTGCTTACGCTTTAATAAGAATGGTATATCCGTCCCCACGAGTGTCCAATGGGATCCTTGGTATACAGTAGAACGTCGTTTACCCGAACGTTTATTATCCGGAGCTTCAAATATCCGAACCAAAGTCCGGTTACGTTTTCGAACAGTGCAATGCTTAACAGTTGTTTCTTGTGAGGCCAAAAGTGACGGGTAAACCCAAGGTGATGGATATTTGGAGAATTTCAGCTGTGTGATTTGGTAAACATCTGCATTAAATATTAGGTCAGCCTTTTTTGTTGAGTTTTGTTGATGTAGAAACCTAGATGGCATGCGATACAGAAGACTGTGGATTTCAAATGCTAAATAATGACGAGATAGTGACTTCCGTGCAAGAAGAATCCGACCCGGTCGACGAGGACAACAACAACAACGAAAGTAGCAAGGGTCTATCAAATGCTGACGCATTTCCTGCGTTAGAGACAGCTATGGAGTGGTACGAAAAACAATCAGAGTTCTGTCCTACACAACTACTGCTGCTGAAGAGAATCAGAGATATTGCAGTGAAAAAACAAAGGTGTACAATGGTATAGCGAAAAATAGTAATTATTTTCCCCAATCAAAGTAAAATTGCGACATTTTGCACCTATTTTGTTTTTTCTTCAAGCACGTTTCCTGCATGTGATGATTTTCAATATTTGTATAGTGTCCAGTATCATATACTGCATGGATCACAATCGGTTTTCGGTTATCCGAACGGTGTCCGGTCCCAATTGATTCGGATAAATGATGTTCTACTGTACGTACAATTTCGCCCCTCTTATCTGCTGATAAAATTTCACACTGCAGAATATTCTTCTGAATATTTTTCACTATCAATCGTGTGCCATTACGCTGTAAATCAGTAACACATAAATCTCTTAATAGCACGACGATACAGCTTAATTTCTAAGTCAGTTTAGCGGGTGGCATTCCGGATGGAGTTAGTGAAGATAGACATTCAAGAGTGCGTATACCGTAAATTAATTTATTACAGCATCATGAAAACTTTTTTTTTCCTATAGAGATAGAAAGCATCGTTATCGGTTATAAAAAAGTTGCCCTTGTGCAAAAATAGAGAAAAAATTATTTTACGTGTAAATTACGAAATTGATTCCATGTATATAAATGTAATTCTGATAATTCTCAAACATGATAAAAAATCATCTTTACAAAAATTAATTTATTCCCCGAAATTTACGTTCATTAAAGCAAATACTCACAAGTAAAGGGTCACATATCTTATCCATTCAACCAACACAAGTTTTCAAATTTATTCCATCATTACATTTCCCATTTCTATCATAAAAACGAATAAGTAAAAAAAAAAAAAAATGCAGCGCGAACCACTAACCATTCTAATTAACGCTGGATGAAAATCTCATTTACTAGGGAGGCAAAATTCTAAATTAAAGTAAAACCCGAGAATATATTTGTATATTAATCAGACAAAATTCATTACAGAACGATAAAGAATTCATCCATTTTCCGGCTCTTACGGAACGATATTTAATGCAACTAATTTACCGATTCGTTACGCAGCAGTGGTAAAGAGTAAGCTCTGCGAGATTGACCGGATTTTAATTTTAAATTAAACATGAGTTCTCTTTACCGATCTGTTTAATGATGTTCAACATAACACTCACTAAGCCCAAAGGGTTCATTTTAGGGTATGCTTCCGATATATAGACCATAACTTGTGACTGATGTTGTTATGTAGATCACATGGTCCACAAATTCTAGAGGCGCTGCAGTGTCAGGTCAAGAGTTTCGTAGATATGTGACATATATCACCAATTTGTGCGGTTGGTAAATGTTATGAAATACATTCTATCCTACATAATTTTATAATGGAAAACAAGTCAACTTATGTGACGTTCCAGGGTGTCATGAGTGTTTTGTATGAATTCAATATTCTGTGTGTGTCGGATACTTAATTTTCTTTTATATTTTTACCTGAGTGTATCTTGTTTTCATGCCCATTGATCTCTAAATTATCATATTTTAAGCAACTTTGAATAAACAATTCAATGAAATGACTAATGTCTTCAATTTAAATTTTATGGATCATTCGAATTATTTAATGATCCGTTACCGTCCTGATTGCATTTAATTCGTAAAGAATATATTGCTCGTTGTTTGTTTTGCTTACAATAAGATATCACTAGTTATTACGAGTGGATTACTTAATAGGGAAAAACTGAATTTTTAAATAAAAGCAGTTGGATAAAAGAAGATTTTTAATGGAAAATCCTATTTTCATAGTTAACTTCTATCAAATTATTCAATATACTTATTATACATCACTAAAATATAGGAATTTAACGCTAGTAAATCACTAAAGGCAAAGAGGGGGAGTTTTGAAGCATACACAACAACCTCTTTGTCAGAATTTAAGTATATGTATTCAAAACAACATAGTCGTAACATAATTTAAAGTGATAAACTTTTCAATAACACGAAATGATATTCAGGCCATCTTGTAGTAAAAGGTAAATTTTATTTAACAAGACTCCCACAAAAGTCATTGTACTACCTGGCCGCTTTTCAAATGCCTACTTGTACCAATAATTAACTCAAAATATGTCACAACCAAAATTAAAATTTGGGATTGGATTTAAGTACAACTTGTACAAAAGTTAAGCAATGTTTTGATCTTTTAAATGTTTCACAATAATTTATGTATCGTAAAAAGTTCACACAAAAAATTTATATATAGTCAACTTTTCAAGATTTTACAACGATATGTTTATTTCGAGAACTGCTTCTTCATAATTTGGCATTTTTCGGAGGCGTATTCTTTTAATCAAATGACTTGAACTTAAAATTTTTTCTTATAAAATAGTGAAATTGACGAAAATCATTCGTTGGGTTCACATTTAAAGAAACCTTACACTGGAAACATATTCGCGGATCGGGTTACCATGTGTAATCAAATTAAAGGGAAAAAATTAATTCAATCGTCTGATATACGAAATACAGTCGACTCTCGCAAATTCAAACCTTCGATAATACGAACTTTTCGCTAATTCGAAGTATATGCTCGTCCCTAGAAAAACTCTTGATATTTCGAACTAAAACAATACGTTTTGGTATACTCGATATTTCGAAGTAAATTCTGTGGCTGGCCACACTACAACACGTAATAATTCGAAGTTATCTTGTAAAACTCTCGATAATTCGAACTTTTACCAGTAGCAAAAAGACTGGAGCTTACATGTTTTGTGTTGTAATCTCTCTGCGAGTCTCTCCTGTAACGTAGCACCTTTGATGACTAGTAGTCTGTTACCCTTTCTTTGTGTTTCTTGGTTCCTCAGGTCGCGCTTGTTGCCATCCATCCGTATATTTCGCTTAGAGTACGTGGCCTTGCCACACATGTGCTCAAGATGGAGGCTCTTCTATTGTGAAATGAGATGCGTAGGATTGTGTTTTTTGCATCGGAGTGACATGACGATTTATGACTCATCTGTGTAACTCATGGCACGTGGCACCAAATAGGGCATGGGCCGGACTAGAGTTTTCCATGAAGAACCAATGGGGTTGGGGGCAGTGTCTGAAGGAACTGGGGGAAGAGATTTGGTGTGGTGCGTGAAAAAGTCCTGTTCGAGAATTACTACATAAATGTATTCTTTCAATACAGAACCTTTTAACTTCTGTATAATATCCGTGATTTTTAAAAATACTTTAAAGTAATATTGTACAAAATTGTTGTTTTATTACATAGTTTAAAATTTAAATGTGTAGAAAAAATATTTCACTTCATGTATTTTGGGAGTTTTTTTTTTTTTTTTTTTTTTTACCCTCTTGATAATTCGAAGTTTTTCACATTGGTCCCTCCAATTTCAAATTATCGAGAGTCGACTGTATTAGGAAAGTTCAGTACATTCCCGTTACAAGTTTCAACAAGTATGCTTACATTCATTTGCCGCATATTTGGCTCTCTCTTTTTATCAGTGAACATACAAACGAACTAAAGTGAAGATGATTCATGTTAGTATAAGATGAGAAGTGATTGGGCACTCATGGCTACTGAAGAAGTTCATTTTTCCGCCACTGTACTTTGTACAAATTCCAACAAGGAAGAAATACTACAGAATTGTGTAGAAATTTATAAGAAGTGTTTGGTGACTCCGTATTCTTCTTTGACAACATTGAAGACTGAAGAAAAGCTTGATTCAGCTGAATAAACCATTTCGATTATATTCGAAAACAGGATTGGTATGGAAATATTCGAAGAGGGAGCAACAAAAGTCAAGAAGGAATTTGATCAATCGTGTCATCATATGCACATCTCTACTTGTACGCAACAAAATCGAACCCGATTTACGTCGCACTAAAAGGTGCATTAGGTCTATTGGAAACGGACCTCGTAATTTTAATCCAAGGTCAAGTGATGAGGACGACACCCCTTAGCTGCTCTCACTCCTAACTTACTCACCATACCAACGAGAGGACTTTTGAGCTTTTACAGATTTAACGTGCATCAGCCTCCTCAGCACGGCTGGCCTTCAGCGGTACTACAATCGAACTCATGATATTCCAGACCCCCAGTGGCGTAACGGAGAACATTTGGACCCCCTACAAAGTCAAGTTTCTGGCCCCAAAGTTGGATTTTACAAAGGGTAGATATTTGGTGGCAATCAGGCTTTGGGCCCCCTAGAGCCCTCGCCCCCCCCTCGCGATGCGGTGGTGGCAGGGGTGTACGTTACGCCACTGCAGACCACTAAGCTACTACGACCTTAATAAATTACCAATGAAAATATCGCAAGTAAAAGGGCACGTTGGGAATCCGAAAGTCCTCCGAGGCTAAGGCTGATTACGAGAATATTGTGTGCATGGAGGGACATTCGAGAACCAATACTAAATTCTTGAAGTCGTACAAAAACCTAATATCGGAGAGGTACTGTCAACACGATTGAATAATTTATAAACAACACTTCAAGAATGAGGCTTGCGATGTTCAATAGAAAGGATATTATACTGCTTTATGATAGTACCAGGCGACATGTTGCTTAGGGGAATCATCAGAAACACACAGAGCTATGCTGAAAAATTCTGCTGCATCCCCTCCTAACCTAGCAACCTCTTATTGTAATTTGTTTCTGTCCTTAAAAAAATTTTTTGAATGCAGAAAATTCAAAAATAAGGAAGGTACTAGACAAGTACTGGTTTCATTTTTCGCCTCTAGTGATAAGGGATTTTTTAAAAATTGCATGTACAAATTACCACCAGCTGGCTAAAATCACAAAAAAATAAATAAATAAATAAACGATTTCAATAAAGTTTTTTATTTTTGTAAAGCTTATTATTTTTGTTTTCTTCTAAAAATGGACATCACTCGAATTCCCTTTGTAAAAATTTTCAAGGAACGTTTATAATATTTTATTAAAATCGTTATTCGAGGGCAAAAGGTGCGTTGATTGATTTTTATGGTGTGTGTGCGCTATTGTGTTTTTTTTAAGCTTATACATACATACAATCGGGGCTCAAGTGTAGTATGGGGGGGGGCGTTATGTATTTGGCAATTTTTCTTTGCATTTGGTGATTTTCATATAGATATTACGGTGAGATAACGAATTTATTCTGGCTTCCGGACACCTATCTCTAAGTGAAGTAGCTTGGCGATCGATTTTGGTCACCAAAAGAAATTGACATCGCCAAGCCCCCCCCCCTTTACTACATTTTAACCTGCAATCGGACCCCGATTTAACGAACCAATATTTAACAAATTTCGCGATTTAAGGAATTTTTCTTTTTTCCTGTGATTAAAATGAAGACAAAAAAAACCCCTATTTAACGAATAATAAATCCCAAATTTACGGATTATTTCAGCAGCTCGGAATTTTTTGACCAGTTTGTATTGGAAAAAAATTGGAATTTTTTTTTCAAATGCCATACACTTTTTGTTCAAAAAAGAAAAAATCTGTCCTTGTTCGCAGCAAATTTCGACCTGTCAATCATGAGTCATGAATGTAACCTATCGTGTGAGGACAGGAAATTTCTTTTCTTATCACATCTCATTCCACAACGCCGGAGATATTTTAACGATTTCGTTACATTTTATAACGGACTGCCTAGCTGTGCAACTGAAGTTGAGCAAATTGTTGCTTTTGTGAAACCAATGTATAGCGATTCTGACGCAGAAATTGCAAATAAAAGTCCTATCAAAGCTTATATTTTCTAATGCTTTACATTGATTGTGAAGTGAAAACATACTTTGTGTAGCAAGATATAAATGACGCAGTATTTTTGTCTCTGCATAAAGTCGCAAAATGTCAAGTCAGGAATCAAAAATATTGTCAAACATCTATTAGTCATTATTTTGAAATTTCCAATTAACTGGTGCTTAATAATTCACTAACAGTATTTTTAGCTGTTGAATAAAAAAAAATGTGTAATTTCTAATTAAGGATATTTTTTGTGTAGTTTCTTATTGCAGTACAAAAAATTGATAGTTTGTTTGGGCCCCGAATTAACGAACAAAATGTTCGATACCAATGAATTCGCTAAATCAAGGTCCGACTGCATATATATATATATATATATATCCGTAAATTATACGTAATCCTAATTTGCTGATCCTAATTCAGCAACAGCTTTTAGACATCATAATAAGTCCCCATTTTAGTCCATTGACTCTTTTGGTTTCTTCCATTTTAAAGTTCTAACTCTGTTTCCTGCTATAATTACGTTTATTTAAATCTTGCTCAATATACATTTCCATCATTTTTTTATAGTTATGTGCCTTGAAATCTGGTTCCTATCTTCTGGCTTTGTTAGTTGATAGTTTAATCTTGTTATTTTTTCAATTTATTATACTATATATATATATAGAGAGAGAGAGAGTATAATAAATATAAATAGTATTTATATATATTTCTTTATAAAGGAAAATTCACAAACATATTCTTTACAAAACAACTCCTTCATATTTAACTTTCATTTCATCCACGAGATAAATGTAGCTCATTGCTAAATTTAGAATCATCACACACACACACACACACACACATTGTTCATCTACAAAAGCAAGGTAAAATAAAATAAAAATTTTCACGTTTCCATCATTAGTTACAAAAAAGGAATTCACGGAACAAGAGATCTATGAATCGAACAAATCCAGAAAGAGTTAAAAAAAAAAGTATTCTACTTTTCCCCGTCTCATGTGATTTGTTACGGTATTGGTCAGAGTTCCCTTTTAATCAGGAGAGGACTTAGAACGCATTAAAGAAAATCAACAACGGTTTGCATCATGGTCAACGAACAAGGGAGAAACGGTAAAAAGTTTCGCGTGAGCTATGCATTGGAAAAGGAAATTGGATTTTTCACATTTTTTTTTAAACACAGACAATTTTTTCTTGCTTCTTTCTCCATCTCATAAAAGAAGAAAGGGGCTTTTTGGATTATAAGAAGAACGTCTAGTGAAAAGAAAAAATTGTGAGGGGGTAAATAAGTCACGGCAATTACAAAAACGAAATAGAACGTTGTGTTAAGTTTAGTAAGAGTGAAGTTTGAAAGAGAGGTGCTTAGGAAAATTTTTCGCTTTGCGTGATAGTACTAATATGAAGAAACGTTTTTACTTTAGTTATTTATTTTTCTTCATTTAAAAAACGGCGCTTGTTTTTATGCGTTTTTCTGGAATAATTTATTGTGACAGAGTTGCTTTTAAGATTACGCAAGAGTGTAGCAATTTATCTATAAACTTGCAATGGGTGGTTTCTTCCTTAATCTGTATTAAAAGTACAAAAAAAAATTGTATCAGATGAGCTTAATCTCGCTGTGTACCAGTTATAGTTTAAAAAAAGTTATTGAACACAGATATACAATGAAATACATTCACTAAAATAACCCTTTCTCTTGTGATCATGTATATAAGGATTGTCAAACTCAAAGGCTAACTTGGGCCAAACAAGCAAGGTTTAACTTTAGATGGACAGCAAAAATTAAATCAATATTCATAAAAACGCAGCTTTATTTCAAATAATGAATTATAGTAAACATATATAAAAGAACAAGAAAATTTAATGTTTACGTCCTGACACTTGATATTTACATATTTACCTAATTGTGGAATATTCTAAAAAAAATGTTCGCATTTTATTTAATAACAGCAAAAAAAGAGAGTATAGTTAAGAAACTTTAGCGAATTCTACATAATTCATTTTTTTGCTTCGTTTTGTTATTTTATTATATATTATTGTGTCCCAATATATTTGCCGGCCTCAAAAATGTTAATTGCGGGCCACATGCGGTCGGCGAGTTTGACAACCCTGATGTATATGAAGAACTTTTTATTTTAATACATTATATATATATATATATATATATATAATGACCTCACTTTGTCAGTTACTCTGTATCTTTACCCATGTATAATATTACTTATACCACATTAATCTCAGTTCTATGCTTCCAATGGAGTAACTCCCCACTACTTAAAGAAAATTGTTCCCCTCTAGAGACCTTAAGAATATAAATAATTCAAAATGGACATAAAATAGACATTTCTTGAATTAGACCTTTAACTCTTCTTTTCTACTCAGAGAACAAAACTAATCATTCATTAAAAGCCTTTCTACTTAACTAACACCGCATGACACGAAAAATTACATCATATTCATCCAGATGCGGGCTTTAAGTCATTTGGCAAATCAGGCCGCTATTCAGAAACAACGTCAAAGAATCAGTAACAGTCGAACACAGCATGGGTAAGAAGATAGATCTATTAAATCATGTTCAAATTGTAGGAATCTGATTAATGGCCATTCTCTTAAACTCGAAAGTAGTGCAGTTATGGAGAGATTCACGAACCAATGTGTTTACTGGTATATCGTAAGTTCTTCAATTCCGGTAAAAGCATCTTCGTGAATTAATACTATCATCCAACTCTTCTAGCTCATATTGTCACTTTTTAACAGAAGGGCCACAGTATAAGAGATTCCTCAGAAATTTAACTTTGGTGTACAAAGAAATAATTATTAGAAGTGTACACCTGTTTATCGAAAAGAACAGTCGCAATATCTAATTTGGTAGTAGAACGATGCCCTAGACCTGCGGAAAAATTTGCATGAACTGACGAGTTCTGATTCAAATTGGCACATGCCCTTGACTAAATATATATACACATGAAGCAAGAATTTTTCTTCATTGTATGTTACTATTTCAGCTAGTGAGAGCATTATTTTTACCAGAATGTTAATTTGCACTGAAATCAGGCCCATGGTATAAGTGACATCGTCTTTTAAAAGTCAATTTAGTCCTTTATCCTTAAAGACCATATATTCCTAGTAGTGCATTTTCAGCTTCCCTATGAAGATTTCGTTCTTTAGTAAAACAATGCATCTGGCCATTGCTATCAAATTTTATTCGACTCCAGGTGAACATTTCACAACCCTGACAGGGGCGTAGTTACCACCGTATCAGCCGTACCATTGATACGGGGCCCCCAGGGCCGGAATATTTATAAGGCGGTGTAGGTAATTGCCTATGGGCATTTTTAGGGGCCAAGAGTATATTCTGTTAGTGCTCCAAAAACACAGGGTACAGAGCCCCAAAGATTTAGATTGCCTAGGGACCTCCAAGTCGTTTAATCCAACACTGGGGGCCCCAAGCTACGGGGACCCCAACAAGTGTAATTACAACCCCACTAACAAGGCCCCCATATCTAAAAAAAGTTCCCGAAAATTTAGATTGCCTAGGGGCCTCCATGTAGTTTGATCCGACACTGGAGCCCCAACAAGTGTAACTACAGCTTTACTAACAGGGCTCCCATACCTAAAAAAGGGCCCTGAAGAAATTTTGATACTGGGCCCCTCTCAAAGCTAGCTACGCCAGTGAACCCCGACTTAATTTCCCTTACCAATTAGATCTGGGATGCTATCAAGATACATGATTGTCCCCCTCTGAACTTTCTCTATCGAATTTACGTTCACTGTGGAGAATCCTGAAAGATTATGGGTTTCTACAGCCTTCAGTACTTCCTGTAACATGATGAGGTGTCACTCGATGGTGATTCAAAATTACGAAGCCCGTCTCCAATAATCCTCGTATAACTTTAAATGTGACGTTAATAAACAATTAGTCATCTAATATTTTTCCTTCACACCTTATTGACTACAATACTTAAATAATATGACAGATTTTCATATGTTTCATTAAATTGCCCAACAGAGCATCATTGATGAAGAAAGAAAAAGCGTGTTCCAATTACTAAAGCTTTTATAGTCAAAAAACTATCATCGGTACAGACCTATGGTCCATTCAATGCAAGCCTAAATCTCAACAACCTACAAACTTCCAACTTACATATTTATTTTTGTTAAGGAAAAATTATAGTTTTATAAATGTGGCGTCTATCAAAAGCTTCCTTTGAGTTTCAAATTTTAGAGAAAAAATTTTAGCGAGACTCTCAAGAATATTTTGATATATTTTAAATGTGCTTCGTCCACTCCCTCTTTTAAAATAAACAATTTTCAGATTTTTTGAGGAACTTAGCTATACAATATTTTATAGGTAAATTAGTTTCAAAAATCAAACTTTAAAAGTAATTTATTCTAATTTAAAAGCAAACTCTGAGCTTTTTAATTTGTTCAAAAGGAATAATTGTAAAAATTGTAACAATTGTGTAAATTGTAATAAAAATGATGAATAAATATAAAAATGAATTAGGCATCAAATTTCTTATGCTTCAAATTTTTTATGCAGTTTATTATTTTCTTGTTTGTTGTTAATAATGTGTTATATCCCGCGTTTATGGTTTTGAACATTCCTTAGTCTTTTCTGAAATCCATTTATTTTTATTAATATTCGCCACGAATAAATATGATACATTTTTCATCTGTAACTAAAATTTTTCCATGTGATGTATCTGATACTCATTTTCTTTCAAATATCAGCAAATGAGTTTTTGAATATACAATATTTATATTTATATTGAGGGGAAAAAATCATTTTTTAGATAAAATCTTTATTATCCAATTTTAAACTCACAGATATTTCCATTGTACAATTGTATCATTTCATTTTATAAATGGCTTATCCTCTATTTCAACATTTATTTACATTGGAAAAAATAAACATATCTAAGACTAAAAACAAATAACTCGACGAAAAAAACACACATTCAAGCACATTGCAAAACGAATATTCGAAAATTGGTATAAATAACACTGTTTATCTTTGCTTTTCACTTTTTCTGCTAAGAAAAAACAGAACAAAATTTGATTTGATCACGCGGTAAAGTTATTACACTCGAATAAAAGAAGTCACAAAATATTTAGAACGTTACAGTCGAAAATTGCATTTCAGAAACACAATTCCTTCATTCTTTTCACATTATTTCACATGCTAGTCATAAGTGCAGACGGTATTACCCATAATGCTCGAGTAAAAGTTGAGTGGTACTCCAGTTTTCTAATATAGTCTCCAACACAGCCATCTTCATTGAAAGAATGATAATATTGCAATTTCCGATCGCTTATTCAAACAGGTTTTTTCAATTTCTTCTTGTCAATTTAATATCCAATCTTCTATGCTCTAAAATAATACCATTTTTTCATCATAAAGAATTGTTTATGTTATTCCATCGAACGAAAATTCCGAAAGGACGTCTAATATAATCATCTACTTTTTCCACCTGCTGAAATAGTCTGTTAAAGCTTCTTTTTTATTTTATTTGCTTAGGGCGAAAAAGGGGGAAATATGAAACTTGTCCCAATCTCTTAATGTTAGAACGAATGAAAATTTTCTATAAAAAAAAACAATAAAGAATATTCGCAAACGATATTGCTTATAGGAATTTTCGAATGAATGGAATAATTTTGTTCAGACCTTTTTAGGGGGGAAGACTTTTTAATAATCTCATTTAAGATCATCTTCATCTACGAAGGTAATAAAATTCAAGTTTTTTTTAAATATACGCATAAAAATACGACATTTTCTACAATTTTCTTTTAGAATAAGGATTCGGTTTGACATGCAGATGTAAATGATACTTTTATTAACGCTACACCGTGTAACGTCTTGAATTTTCTATTTGTATAAATTTTAAGAACTTCATTAACTTAGTAGATTTTTTATATGAAATATATTCTATAGATTATTTATATAATATGTATTATAAAACTATCCACACATTTGAGCATGTTTTAAAATTTTTTAATTTTTTCGTACTAAGATTTAAATTATTGTATTTTCTTATTGTTAAAATCATTATATATTTCTTTGCTTATCACAATCCATTTGATCCTTTTAGCTTTAAGTTAGAGTGTATTTTAAGGGGACTGATTTTTTTTTATATTTAGTGTCAATCAGATTAGAATATACATAGGAAATTTTTTTGAAAATATTATTACAAGAAATAATATTTAAATGCATTTTTTTATTTTTATTTTCAAACAAACGAAGGAAAAAATGACATATTTTCAAAAGTTTCATTTTGCGAAAAATGCTAAGATAATAATAATAATAATTTGCCTTTCTATAGCTAAGACTTCTATCAAAGTCTGAACAAGAATTTTCGAAAAATTCACATCATTTTCAGAGTTACGATCAATTAAAATTATAACAGATGTTTTTTACAAAAATTGCTTTAATTTGATAAATGAAAATATATGAGTGTATAAATCTCCTCCTAAATTATATACTTTAGAAATTCAAGTTCAGGTTCTGTATAAAAATCTTAACTGTATACAGGCATTTTAATGAAAGGAGAATGTTTTGAAAAAATGTCATTTTATCTTCACTTTTTTTTGCCAAAAAATAGCGCATTTAAATATTTTTTTAATAATATTTTTACTACAATTTTATATATGCATTCAATAATTCAACTGACACTATGTAGCCAAAAAAATTTCATTTATACGCTTTGTTAAAACCACGGTATTAACTTACCGGCACACTCTGTGAAAAAATTGTTCTCTCTCTCCCCCCCCCCTTAGAAAATTGTCTAAAAGTGGGGAAAATTGTTCTTGAATTTTCTAAAGCTTATTATTTTTTTCAAGCAAGCGTATATTTTTATGCACATATATGAAGTTCTAAAATGCTTCTATATTAGACTTGAAGTAAATTAAAATATATTACACAAAAAAATAGGGCACTCTTCTAATATGAATAGTAACTCCCGGTTATGAGATAAAACAAATATATTACTGAAGTTTTAAAAATAAACTTCATTAAGCTTAGCTATACATAGTAACTAGTATACAGAGTTAAAAAGCTTTAACTGTTAGCAAAGCTAATTTTGTGAAGTTAATCAATATAGCATACCATTATAATTCAGTTGTATCGTTAAATATAAGCAATAAGTTTAAAATGATGGTAGTTAACGATAAATATATGTACGTAGTGGTTCAATCAAAGAATTCAAAACATTCCGTAAAATTTGTTGATTAATTTTATGAAGAAAAAAAAAACGTCTTTAGATACTAAGCTAATTTCAAGCTTTGAAACTAGTTATTCAAACAGACTATATGCACATAAACAAATACAAGAAAAAAAATTTTTAAAGTAAACAAATTCTTCGAGATTTGTTGTACTTAGTTGTTTTTGCATGAAGCTTATATATATTTATATCATTTATAAAAGACAAGCCTATATTATATATTATTTACAAAGTTGTACAAACTTCAAAAATAGGTTAACTTGAAAAATATAATTTATTTAATTACATCTTCTAAATACTATAATTAATGATACTATTAAAGGTTACTATCACTAATCATATTATTAAAGATTATTATTACTAATATTATTAGAGCTTATTTGCATAATTAACTCAATTTAATTATAAGCACGTGATGTATATGCAATTAAACACGTAAATTAGAGAACCAAAACTAATTATTCCGTAAAGAATGTATATAATTACATCACCTACGAAAAATAAAGATAGCATCATTTGTTATTACTAATTGAAAACGGACCTTCCCTTGAAAAGTCCCATGCATTTCCAATTTCCTTCTCATCCCCACCCCCTCCAATTTTCTTAAATGGACACAATAATAATTCACCGTATAGTTTTCTTTTTCCCACTGTAAACAATAATTATTCATTGTAATAATTTTTCACAAAGTATAATAATTATTTAAAACATACAATCTTTTCACAACATAGAAACTTTTCACTGCATAATTATTCTCTAGATTGGGTTTTTTTTTGTATTATATAATTATATAAGTAGTTTCTAAAACTATACACATTTTTTAGATGCTAATATTATTGTAATAAATGGGTCAAAGAAACGGCAAAGAGCGTACAATATAAAGGATCCAACACTTTAGGACCTTAAAACTATGAATAGAAGACCCAAAAAATTGTATTTTTTAATGTTATATAATAATTAATTCTTCAAGATTTTTATAGAACGAGAATAATTTCTTCATCCCATAAAAGAATAATTAGTTTTTCATTAAGCTAAAAAGGTTTTATTTTATTTTCCCAATAATTATTATTTATTAAAATTTTTTGCTTTGGTATACTAAATATTAAAGATAAATGTTTTTCACAGTAATTTAATAGCATAGAATAACAACAAAAAAAAAACTACTTTACTAGCATTAAATGTATAACCGATAAAACGATAATTTACTGAATATCTCTTACAAGATTTTGAAACTGGAAGCTTTAGTGATGTAAAAATACTATTAAACAGAAGTGAATATAGTTAATGATAGTAAATCTAAGTTAATTTAATAAACAACACCATAATTTTCCATTAACTACATCAGTTTAAAATAACTAGTTGAATTCTATTGTAGCTAGATAAAACACGTGCAATAAAAAAATCGAATTTTTTTCCTCTTTTAAGCAATCTTAAGCTCATATGTTTTTTTACTTGATTTATTTTTCAATTAACATTTATTTTTTATTTTATTTTTTTGGCATCACAGTTTTTCTTACTCTGACGTTAAGTGCACAATACATTACAGCGGAATTAATCAGTGTCAAGGAAAACAAAGAGAAAATGTTTTTCTCTCTTTATGAAACATCTGCTTTTATAAAATCATGAACACTAAATAATAGAAAATCGAATTCAATAAGTGTCAGAGACACGATTTAAACTATCGGTTATGATTTTTTTATTTGATAAAAATGAAGGATTGAGTGTCAAAATAACTATTATTGGATATAAAAATTAACACGCTGAATTATAACGCGAATTTTGGATCAATACACACTCTACATTAGTGACAGTTTTATAGCCTTAAATTAAAAGCTTGCTGCAGCAAACTTTATTTGCAGTCTTTTATTTTCATAATACAAAATAAAAACCCGACGTGTTCACTAAACTTTTGACGTTACGGTTAATTTAAAACTTATTTTTGGCACAAATTTTATCCGTCAGATTTTCGTGTAATTATTCAATAGCCCTATTTTTTTTTATTTCAAAAATTTAACTGAAGTAAAAATTTTTTAATTTCTAAGTAATTAATAACATACGAAAGTTTTGTAAATTATTACTTGAATTATGATTATATTTGTACCAAGAACTTCTGCTTAATTTGAATTAATACCCTTCCAATGCAGCTCATGAAAAAGTTTGAATTTGTCGAAAAAGTTCGAATTAGTTAAGTCATAATTTTCACAACTTTAAAATATATTTTGTAAAAATCATAATTAATGGTTAAAACTGTTTCCCCCTCCCTTTTAAGCTAATATTAGTTCATTCTTACTATAAAAAAATAAGAATTACTAAAAAAAATTAAGGGAACTAGCACTTTTAATACCAAATACGTTATATTTATAAATAAAAATTAAAATGCTTTTTTATTTCCATTTATATTAATAAAGCTTTATAAAATATTGGCTGCTTATTTTTATTTGCTTCTAAAATTAAAAGCAAAAGAAGATGAATTTTTATTTAACTTTATACACACATAATATATAATTAAGTGTACTTTTTAATCTTCTATTATAATAACATAGTTATTACGTTTTTTGCACGAAATGCGCCTTCAAAACATTATATCATACGTTTTAAGTATCTTCTTTAACAACCTTTGTTCTTTTTGTATTTATTATATATATATAGGTGTTTGTTTTTCTATTTTTTTCGCTATTCTTTCTCTTTATATTTTAAGAAAATTGACTAATGTGATCCATTTTGGATTTGCTTTTCTCCAAAAACACATTTTCAAGTTGTGATTAAATATCTACAAAATATCTCTTTGTTTCACAAAATATAACTGATATTATTTTTAATAGTTACACTTATATATTTGTAGCGTTTAAAATAAATCTACGCATTGTAAATAGATATTGTTTTTATTTTTAAAATGACAGTCATCTATGTCGTAGAGTTCAAGAAATTTTATAAAAAGAAAATTTCTCTCAATTTGCACAAAGCAACACGTTCAGATTGTCATCTCACGTATTGAATACGTATACGTTAATTTAGTACTACGTGAAGTTCGCATGATTTTCAAACATTGTACTAAACTTAAAAACTTTTTTCCATAAATTTATTTCAAAAATCCAGTAAAAACACCGAACCATTTCATCACAATAGAAAAATTGCATTTCATTTAATAAAATTGGCTTTTAAATCAATGAAATATTTTTATTCATTCTTTTTTCAAAAAAGAATTCCATAATAGATATCAATAGAATTGGGAATTGAAACTTAAGTGACTGGTAAGTTCTGTACGATTTATGTGCAACCGTTCCAATAACTGTTAGCTTCGTTCTTTTTACCAAAATAATAGAACAACTCGCTAACATCGAACATCTTCGTCTTTTCCAACGCAATTGACAGCTATCTCAAGTCAATCCATTAAACACTACCACCTAGTTCCACAGGAAGACAGAAAAAAATTCTATTCTCCCAGTTGATGGAATAAAAATTCTAACACTTTATCGGTCAGAGAAATTCAACTAAAACAAAACACTTCCTAAAAGAATAACGGCTGTAGGATAAAAAACAACAACAAATGTAGCATTCACCTTCTTTTCACAGATGTCCAATGTATCGGAACAGATGGTATTTTCGACAAGACTACAACACCAAGACGCGAATGTCAGTCAATATGGCGGGCTGTCACAGACCATTAGTTCGAAATGACGTCTTTCTCTCGTTCGATCTAACGCCCAGCAGGGTGGTTGCCATTTTTCAATGGAAATGCATAAAGTGTTGGCTTATCTTTTTACTGGGTTCCCTCATTCTAAGGTGATTGTTGGCAACTTGAATGGGCCACACACGTTGTGGGATATGTGGGTGGGAGGGGATTGTGAGGTATTATGATAGAAGGATACAATGGGGGCCCCTTTTTCAAGGGAAACCTCAAAAGAGGTGAATAAATACGTTTAAAAATGATTTAAAATTACTATATTTGATACACAGCGCTTTATATTGAAATATAAATATTTTTATCTAACTATAATGTAGCTTTTGTTTCAATTGTGTTATTTTAAATCAGAGGTACTAAAAACTTTTTTTTTCGCCAGGTCACATAAACGTAACAGCTATTTCACGAGGGACGTAACATGAAAATTAATGAAAGGGAGAGACGCTACAACATCAAGGGCATTTACATAAAATGCGGAAAATGGATCAAAATATTAAAGCTCATAATTTTGGATTTTATATTAAAACAATATTAAATTCTATCAAACTTAACTCACAAAAAAAATGATTTTAAGCTTTTTTTACACAGTTAGGAATAATTTCCATTTCTTTTCGTTAATGATCCAAAGTGCCTCATTTGCATTCTACTGTCATAAAAACAAAGCTGTATTGTACTTTGATACTTTTGAATTTCGGACTGTAATCAGTATTATTTTTTTAATTAGTATAGACTTGCTTGTGCAACTTTTCAATTATTCAAATACTTTTTGATTTTACTATAAAAAATATCTGAACAAGTAACTAAATTTATCAAAGACTACATCGGAAGCATTTAAGAAACACTCTAACAATCTCAGTATCAATTCATATGTTTATAATTAACTATTTCATTTGTTGAACAATATATATAATGTAACAAATTTTATAGGATACTTTTGTTGTTGTTGCAAAGATTTCTTTTAAGAAAGCCAATTTATTTCTTCTTGAAAAAGATCCTCAAGAAAAAGAGCCATTGAAAGATTTTTCAGTTTAGTGGTATAGTGATGAGTAAAACTATATTTTTCAAAAATAACATTTTCCATACAAATCAAAGAAGTTGTTGATCTATGTTGCTTTTCGGCACGAAATGGTCAAAATCCCAATCGTGGATAAACAACCTATATTATTTACATATCTTTTGCTTAGAAAACATGACGATTAATTAAAAATTAGTTTCACCCATAAAAGGGCTGCTACTCCAATATTATTTGTTATCACTAACTATTACAATTACAAAAAAAAAAAGTTATTTCTCAATTTGTACCAGCACGATATCGATAGCAAAAATTATACATTTGATAGCTTGATTGATAGAATTTCTCGGTAAATTTTCAATGAATTGTTCTAAATTGATTTCTTTAATTGAATTTGTCAGTGAAACGAGCCATGACTGGGCCACTTAAAATGGTTCGTTGGGCCACATGCGGCCCACGGGCAGCAGGTTGAGTATCACTGTTTTAAATAACGTAAATGATTTTGAAAGAAATAAAAGTAATTTTTTTAAAAAAAATAGAAAGATTTAAGCATTACAAAAGATTTTATAAAATAGTATGCCATAAACTTCATCAGATTAAAATGATAAGAAAGAAGACTTTGCAACGTGAAACAAAAAATTGCATTTTTTAATCACATTTAAACTTTTAAGACTGTTATTAAAAACATTAAAATTTAGAATGGTTATATTACTTGGAAGCTTTTATCAAAGAACATGCTAGTATAGATAGATCAGCTAGTAACAAAATCTCACCATAATTATGAATCTTTCGACTTTCAATCATGTGACAAACTCTAAATCGGAATTAATGTGTTGCTATGGTTACACAGTAGAAACCAAAGATAAACTAAAGTGTTTTATTATACATCCTCGATGCCATAATTCTGATAAGCTCACTACAAAATTTTATTTAAATATCTTAATGAAAAAAAAGATTTATCAATCACGATAATTTTTTATCCTTGTCTGTATCACTTTCAGTCATAAAATTCACAATTCATAAAATATAAAATACATCATTTTCCTTTTTATTTCTGTTCTTCGCAATTTCACAATAATAAAATAAGTTGTTTTATTAAAAACTTTTTTATAACAATTCACTGATCACAAGCTAGTATTTCGAACAATATTTTTTCAAAAACCAAAGAATTTGGATTAAAAAATTAACGTTTTTATCAACACAAATCGCCACAAGTAAAAAATCTTTAAACGTGAATCTCGGTCTAAATTGAAATGAAATCCGAATAATCAGAGCAACATGATATTATTCTAAAAACATATTTGTGTCTTTTTGCCGAAAAACGCAAAAAAAGGGCCAAAACTATTAATCAAACACTTTGAAATTTAAAGATAAAATTTTGACGATACAAATTGTCACATTGATTTAAGTATGTATAAACTAAACTGAAAAAATCAGTGGCGCAACAGTCCATGAGATCCAAATCCTACTGTGCCCATCTCAGTTTTCGTGACCTTGGGTGCTGAAGTGCAAGAGCAGATATTCCGATCAGATGGCCAGTCTTACGCGAAACCCCCAGTGTTTAGTTCCGAAGCGAAAGCTTGGTACTCATTAATCAACCCACCAAAACAGTGATTCCCAAAGTGATCTATATCTACCTCCAGGGGTCTACGACAACCTGCAATGGTTCTACGTCTGCAGGAAAAAGAATCGGGGTCCATAAGGTGCAAATGGGTGTCTACGATTGTGGCTTCCATTTAACCAGTACGTAACTTTAATTTTAACTTTTAATTAATGAAAAATATTCCACATACACAGGGGCTGTTACTTATTTACTTCAGTAATATTTTATATAATATAAACATATCTATCTATTATCTCGAAACATGGAATACCTTGAGAAAGATTTTAATTGCTTTTCCTGGTGAAAAGGAATTTCAGCGCGCGGTTGCCAATCTTCATAACCAAAACAAAAAAATAAAAAAAAAGACTGGACGCTACTAACAGAGGTAACAGTATTATTCAACATAGCAAAATTGATGTCAAATGTTGACAATTTGTTAAAAAGTGTCAGATTCATCCATCCCATTAAAACCATTTGTTTGTTTCTCAGTTATTTTACGTAACACATAATAAATTTTAATTTAAATAATAAATGTTTAAAATTAAGATGTGTTTGTTTCCTTAAGTTTTTTTTCACTACAGTTAAAATTTAAATCTGTTAAAGTAAGTAGCTCTGTGCCAGTTATTAAAAACACATTTAACTCGGTCAATGTGCAAAGATTCATTATTAAGAAAGCAAGGGCCTATCCCAAACCGGAAAATATGGCAAGGGGTCCATGAGACAAAAATTTTTGGAAACTCTGCTCTAAAGGGATGAAAGACTGAATCGACCTACCTTGACCAGTCCAGGATTTGAACCGTGGACCTGTGTCGCGGACGCACGATATGCTACCACGCAACTACTTGGCTTCTTAAGTATGTACATTTACACCTAAAAGCATAAAATTTCCAAGGAAATTCGATTTTTCAAAATTATACTTCAATAACTACAATAACTTCCATAATTTTTTCTTACTTTTAAATGTAAATTATTAAATTAATTGAAATTTAAAATTGCATGAATTATTTTAAAATAAAATTTCAATTTTATGCATTTAAATAATGATATTTTTATAATCTAGATTTGAGTACTTCTCAAAATAATTTTATTGCTATTCCCCTGTCTATTATAACACAAAGAAATTTCTTCAAAAATCAATCTACAATTCAATAAAAAAATCATTAAAAAAAATAATATTACCACACTACCCATGTCGACCCTCCCCAACCCGCATGCACCTTTTGTTAAGCCAGATATTCAGAACAAATCAATCTTAATCAAAAGTACATATTGACTCTTTAATAACAACGCCGTCCTCACTCCCTCGAACGATATTACTGCTCAAACCCACAAAAGATTCCATGAACAACAACAAAGAAAAGAACGTTCTTGCATCACCTCCAATTCCTCCAATCAAAATGATGTGTCACAGAGACCATTTGGTACATAATCGTGCCTCCCCTCTTCTGTTACTTTCCATTGTGTGTTCCAGAACTGGGAAAATTTGTCCAAAGAATGAGGATGGATTCTTTTTTTTTTGGTGGCCCTCCCTTTGGGTGTAGGGTCAAACAACCACGAGTGTTCGTATCACCTGTCAATCATGTTTGGGGTGTCGGGTGATGGTAATGCATATCCTGTTTTCCCGTGTTTGGTCTCTGTGGGACAGCTATCAGTTATCATCTGATGTGGAGATTGGATGTGAATCGGGAAATGGTATGGGACACAGGAAATCTGATGGACTTAGGAAATTGTGTTGTTGTTATAGTAATAGCAGAGTGTCATCTTTGGTAACGTGATACAGTGGAAAGATTTTTTGGTAGATAATGTTGATCAATGATTCAGAGATATAATTTGGGGGAGGGGGGATCCTTAAGTATTCCATGTCTGATTGTGCCACTTTTATATCTTAGGCAAAGGCATCCGAAAAAGAGTATCCCAGTGAGAAATCACTGTAAGGGAACTTCTTTTACAGGATAATCAAACAATTTCAGATGAAAAATATTCCATTTAAATACGTTCTGCTATTTTTTGCTAGTTTTACTTAATTCTGAGGTAGACAACAATTCGAGAGAGAAAGAGCGGTCGATCAATGAACCACCAAGACATTTTGGGGTGATCGCCTCAATATTAGCGGTTAATAATTATACACCGAAATATACAAGATTGCCAGACAGCAGTGGCGCACACAAGGAGGGGGGGGGCTTGAGTCCTTACCCCCTCCCATAGCCATTGAATTTTTTTGCGATTGATTATAATCCTATGTGTATAGTATGCAAAATTTAATGAAGTATTTGTTATTAATAATTATAGTTTTATTAATTAATACTAATTATTTACTCAATAATTAATGTTTTGCTGTTTTTTGTTCCCGAAAATTGACAAAATCACAAGAATATGTTGGGCGGCGTATTGGAGCATGATACGAGAACGATGGACTTTCGACCCTGGACCCCTCCCCCCTTGAAAAATTCCTATATGCGCTACTGGCAGACAGTATGCAGACTAAGTCTTCTGCTGACTATAACTATGAGCACTAACTTAGGATGGAAATGTTTTTCTTAATGTATATTGAATTGTTTCGTAAAAAATGCATCATTTGATATTATTATATGTGCGGCTATTATTATTATGTTGGTATTTATCGTTTTGCTTTAAACGTGGTCTTAAAAATGTAAGTTTATTTTATTTTAGTTTATAGGTATATATATATGTACACATACTCCCGTATTTATTTTTAAGTTATAATAAATATAGTAGAACTTTTTTCTTAGCTCACCACACCTACGCCACTGAATAGACAGTAAAACCCTGAAAAAATTAGAAGTAGCCTGATTTTTGTCTCTCTTTTTTTAGTAACCACTCACATTTTCTCACTGTTTCTGTAACTTAATTTGCCAATTTTTGAAAAAATTCTAAAAAGAAATAATGAAATTTTAAATTATCCTGTACACACACATTTTATTAACTGCAGTTAAGCCCAAGAGATGTTAGTATTTTAGAGAAAGTTTCCAAACTTTTCCTTTATCTACTTTTAACTTTCTTAAATCAGATGTGATTATGACTTCAGAAATTTTTTTCAGAAAACATTCTTTTGAGAATAGATGAGGAATGAGATTACTCAGAAGCATTTTTAGCGTCATGGTTAGAAATTTTATTTTTCGTTATAAATAATTCGATCGGATATAAACATAACTAAGTTATAGAAGTAATTTTACTTATCAATACTCTAAAAGATAGGACTCTTAAACCAAAGAACTGTTGTAAATAATCACATACATTTTCTAATAAACGAGAAAAAAACGCAAGAACATATGAATTCTATCACTAAAGGTAAAGGGTTATTTCTCCCACTTAAAAAACTGCAAATTCACTGAAATCTTTCTGAGGGTACTTGGTTTAAGCATTGCCAAAACAGTCAAATCGAGTTTTACCTTGTCCCAATATTGGTTTCTGCTCAAATCTCTACTATATTTATCACACTCATATTAATGTTAAGGTTGTGGCTTTGTTTATTTTAATTTAAGCAGTCGAACCCCAATTTACCAAACCCCTTTTTAACAAATTTCGCGATTTAACGAATTTTCTTTCTTCCAATTAAAGAAAAATGTACCCCTGTTTAACGATTAATAAGCCCCGAATTAATTAATCATTTTAACAACTGGAATTTTTTTAATAGTTTAGATTATTAAGAAATCGATTTCTTTTCAAATGGCACATCATTTTTGCATGGTACAGATATTGTTCGTGTCAGCAAATAATTTCGACGCAAAGGGTTCACAGATGAATCATGGGTGTAACCTATCGCGTGAGCTTTGAATAAGACAGAAAATTCTTTTCTTACTTAATCCAATGGTACAAATATTTTTAGTAGCTGAATAAAAAGTGTAGTTTCTAATCATGGGTTTTTATTATGTAGTCGCTTATTATAAGACATCCAAAAGGAAAATGCAAAGAGATTAGATTTCATGTGGACCCTGGAATTACGTATAATCTCGAATGAACAAATAAAATGTTCGGTCGTGATTAATTCGTTAAATCGTGGTCCGACTGTATATTGCTTGAGAAGTTCGAGTGAGAATACTTGACAAACTTTTTTTTCAATTGATAGTTACTTTACTTTTAATTAATTAGCTAATTTTCGAAATTCATAATATTAAACAATAAAATTAAATATAAATTTTAAAACATTGTCATTACAAAGTACTCTTCTACTTTTAATGCACTTAAATTTTTTTCTTTAAATTACTTTTCCCCCCTTGTATTTCTTTAAATATGTTTTTTCAATTATCGTATCCATTGCCAATTCATAATAAATTATGAAATCAATGAAAAAATGTGATTTTACTAATCTACACATAATAACGTGATTTAAAAAAATATTTATCATACTAAAATCAATCACTTCAGATAAAGCAGGTTACATGAGGTTAAATAGTTTCTAAGCTTCTTATCATGAATATCTTCTGTATTTAAAAATATAGTGTAAAGAAACAGCCAAAATTGTTTGAGATAAATTTAGGCAACTTCTTGTGATACGTTCTTGACTTTTGTACCATAAACACGCTGATGTTTCTCGATCGGTTTTCTTAGTAGCTAAGTAGGAATTGAAAGATCTTTTCTGTATTCCAAGTGATCGACAAGACACTTGTTGTAAACTATCAACAAATTTCGGTTCAAAGAAGCATACATGACCTTATTCGTGGCATAATTCATTGTTTTGATAAAGACTGATAGATTTACAAACAGTTTCATTGAACTTTGATTTTCAAGACTTACTTTAAATATTAATAGAGGATTAATCAATTCCTACTCTATTAGTTAACTCTCTTCCTACATATATATATCTAAATTATTTAACTACTGAATGCTAAAATTGAAAGTCACAAATTATACCACTGAATTTGCGATACGAAAGTAGAGTGGTGCAAGCACTGGCTTCACATTCAAATTTTTATTTGTCTTATTTTATAAAGAAGGGAAATACTTTCATTTCATGTTGTCTATTTTTTATTTTAATAAATATGTTTAAAAATACGTAATACATATGCAATTTTAATTTTTTGCTTTTGCTTAAGAAATAGTTTTATTTAATACTGTTTATCTTTACGTTAAGAAATATCTTTAAATGATGTAAAATTAATGTACAATAAAACTATAAATCTATATTATTGACTTCTATTCTCTAACTCTGCATGCTTTATCGTGGGAATTGAATTGTTTCAAAAATGACCAACTGAGTGGCACGCTGAATCATATAGGTAGGTAGATTGAATTGGGACGCCACGGCTAAATGGTTCCCGATCCTTGCTGTAGTATATCCATCTGAATATTTACCACTAATATCTTACCACTAATTTGGGCCATTACACCATCCATCCATCGTCTTGATATCATGGCGATATAGCCTAGTTACATATTCAGTTTAGCGGGTGGCATTCCTGAAGGAATTAAGGATGATAGATATTCAGATGGATACAGTAGCATAACTTTCTCTTGATGAACGCCATCGTCACCGCCAAGAAAGCATCCGAATAAATTTATTCCAGCATCAGGAAAAGATTTTTTTTAACATTCTTTTATGAACTTCACTTGTATGTAACGGAATCTTCGAACTCAATTTTTACTCACTTTACAAGGTCAGATAAATTCGAAATTTTGCTCACTTGTCAAGGATCAATGACAATGCAATAATTTAATAATTCTGTTCCTTTGTCCTGATCAGGATCATCAGGATTAACGATTTTCCATTTTTAAACCCCATCCCGCATCTGGCGACTAATTCCAGATTTGGCGACTAAAAGAATACGTTACAACTTTGTTCAATTAACTATAAAAGAGTGTTTTTAGTTTTTTAAAACTATAATTTATTTCACATAGAGAGAAAATTTTGCTTTTATTAAACAAGAAAAAGTAAGTAAAATGATAATTGATTATATTTTTTTCGTAATTTAACAAACGATCTAACACTTTAAAATATTTATAAATTCCTATTATTTCGGAGTTTATTTTATTGTATCTTTCCGAAAAATGCATCGTGCGTGATTCCGTAACTAAACAGGAGATAATTAAACTTTCAGTTTATCCATGGAATTCAAAACGTTATGCAGAAAAGAGAAATATATGCTTAAAAATAATAATAATTTAAAGACTTTTTTTTTATAAACAAAGTAAAAGTACATACAGTTATCATACCTGAAACTCAAAGCAAGGATGGAAGATTTTAAGTAACGCACATGCTAATGAGATTTTCAATGCAATTTTAAAATAAAAGAATTTTTTATTAGTAAACATTTTTCAGAGAATTTATATCCTGATAAAGTTTGGTATAATCCCCGAGGTAATATTCTTGTGATTAAACATAAGAATATTGCGTGATTTGGAATTAGAATTAGAGGCTCTGTCTCAGATGTACCTTCATTATTCAACTGAGGTTCAAAATAATGAAAACCTTCGCTGATAACTTCGAGATATACCGAGTAAATCGAGAACATGGATCGACAACTTATGGCACTAGTGCCACATGTGACACGCAGTGCAATTCTCAGTGGCACTCTGCACTACTCTACAAATTCGTCAATATTTGAGTGGATGGAAGTTGATTAATTTGTAATGGACCTTATTTGATTAAAATCTACAGAATTACCGACTTTTACGGAATTACGAAAAAATCTGAAAGATAACTCTGAAAATAAAAAATTACAGCTATTTTATAAATTATTGAAGAGAGATTGCTGGAGAGATTTAATTGTTTGAAGAGAGAAAATTGTGTATGTATACTCTGCTTTCCGTTTTTGGTTCTACATATCTAAGTAAAAACTCTTTCCTCGTATGAAAAATATTTCGAGTTTGCAAAGAAATTTCGTAACAGCTGAATGTTCAGAATCATGTCAATTTTAAAGGGGACAAATCATACCCCAGATTTTATTATACGAAAATAGAGCGGTGCAAGCATCGGGTTCAAATTCAAATTTGTATTTAGCTCTTTATTTAACTAAAATGAAGGGAGATACTTATAGTTTATTATGTCTATTTCTTATTTTAATAAATATGTTTAAAAGTACTTAAGATACGTAAAATTTTATTTATTTTTATTCTTGTTGAAAAAATAACTATATTTTATATGCTGTTTATTCCTATGTTAAGAAATATATTTAAATGATGCAAAATTAATGTATATTAAAAGTGTAAATCCATATTATGAACTTCTATTCTCTAACTTTGCATGCATTCTCGTGGGAATCGAAATGTTGCAAACATGCCCAACTGTATGGCACACTGAATCACATTGGTGGATTGGCTTGGCACGCCGGGGTTAAAAGGTTGACGACCCTTGCTGTGGAATAACTCTTGGGAAAATCAACCAATTTAATTCAGTGAACAGTTTTTAGCAATGTGCTTAATACGCACTTGCGCTTTTTTACAATCTATTCATTAATGGCTCTCATTCTTTGAATGAAATTGTCAATAATGTTAAACATTAAATTTTTGAAGTAAATTATAATAAAATAAAACTTTTGGCGGTTTTTTTCACCATCTACGTTAATATTCTACAAATATCACCACCTCTTTAAGGCAGGGGTGGGCAACTCTTCTGGCTCGAGAGCCACATTGTGTGTGGAAACGGAGGATACCGGGGGGCCGCACCTTTTTTATTTTTAACACCCTTTTATAAGTTTCACTTGAAGGAATGGAATACTTGACCACACTTTAAAAAGTCAGATTAATTCGAAATTTTTCTCATTTGTCCAGGACTGATGACAATACAATAATTTCATAATTTTGTTTTGTTGACCTGATCAGTATCATCAGATTAACGATTTCCCATTTTCAGATCCTATCCCGCATCCGGCGACTAATTTCAAATTTGGCGACTAATTCCAGATTTGGCGACTAAAAAATTAAGTTACAACTTAGTTCGATTAACTATAAAAGGGTGTTTTTTAGTTTGTTAAACTCTAATTTATTAAAAATGATTGCATCTCAGAAAAGATATAAATTGTTCAATATAAAAATCAATAAACATAAGTTAAATAAAATGGTGGCAGATTAATTTAATTTACTTATTGTACTAATATCATATAATTTATAGTTGAAAACAAAATTTAGCTTTAGGATCCATTTAATGAGACAAATGTACCCTATAAAACTTTTCTGCAATTTTTTTATTTAATCAGGAGTGAGATTTCTCGTTGAAATTCTCTTGAAATGCTGCAAGTTCATCTCAGACCACTTGCATCTATTTTTTTTCTTCTTGATCTTTATATAAGAAAAACATTGCTTAAAAATATATGTTGGCCGAAATATAAACACATCTGTCTGTTTGGTTTCTGACTGCCTTGGAGGACGTCAAAAAAACTCATTGCGAACCGTATGTCCCACGGATCACTAGTTGCTTCCCCCTGCTTTAAGGTATATGTAAGACCTTATGGCCTAGCATGAAAAGTAAAATAGAAGTATAATTGGAAAAGTTTTAAACATTGAACCCTATTGAAATAACCATCGGTTTTTCTTTTTCTTTCTTTTTTGAGTTTCTTCTTTTGAAACGGAAAAAAAATAAGAATTAATGGTGGTTATAAACTACATTTTTTTTACTAAAATTAATTTTTATTGAAGTGAGCAATATTTGATAAAAAAAATTTAATACCAAAAAAAAATTTCAAGTTTAAAATTTTAAAGCTGCAATGATTTGGTTTTTGAGCAATTTATATTTCCAAGAAAAAATCCGATTTGTTTTTTTTAAAAAAACGTTAACCATCGACTTCCCCCGCAATCAAATCGCTTTTGTACCTTGAAACAACCAAATCTGGCCAAACGATTTTACGTTCATCCGAAAGAAAACGGAGGGAGAAGGAACTCCCGTTTTGAACTGTATTACACATCACAGCGTCTGTTTGTACCAAAGTATATTTTTCTATGATCGATAACTATAAAACTCTTGGCGGCATCCCAGCGTTTTTCTTAGGGGATGAACTCCCTCTACTCCCCTCCTTAGAACACCCCCTATCTATAGAAAATGACTGAAAAGCTACATCCACTTGATTGGACGTGGTTCTTTCAGATCATCCTTCTCACTTAAGCAGAGACGAAAAGTGTTGCCAAGAAAAATTTAGAAACAGGAAAAAAAAATATTCCATTTTTGCTTAAGTTCCATCTGTGAAAAAAAGGCAATATTTTTATACGCTTATTTATTTATTCTTTTTTTTTTGTCATTTTGAAGTTTTATTGAAAGTGGCAAGGAAATTCAAAAGGAAGGAGGACAATAATCGAACCTGGAAATATTTATTTTTATTTTATAAATTCTTAGCACATCTTTTTTCTGCCGACATTCACAAGAAAGAAGGGATAGATAGAAGGATTTCAATTTATAGATAAAAAAAAAATGGGAAAAAATTACTCGCTGGTATGAATTGCATGTGAATTTTTGTGATATATATATATATATATATATATATATATATATCACATAAATATAATTCTTACACTATTATATTTTCGTTACAGCCAAGTGGTATAGGCAAATATAAGGGGAAGGTTGGCTCGCCTTTAAACTATGTTTAACACCACAATCTTAGCTTCAAAGGCCAAGAGTTTGTTATTATTCTTCTGAGGCTATATCGTTTTTAACACGCTTTTATAAGTTTCACTTGCATGTAACGGAATCTTTGAATTCGACTTTCACCCACTTTAAAAAGTCAGATTAATTCGAAATATTGCACACTTGTCAAGGACCGATGACAATACAATAATTTCATAATTTTATTTCATTGTCATGATCAGGACATCAGGAATTAAGGTGCAACCCTAAAAACGAATACATTTGTGGTTAATACAAATAAAACAAACAAAAAAGTGTTCTTTATGCGAGAAAGGGAAGGGTGTGTGCGTCAGCAATTTCTTACCATAATATAAACAATTGTCTTGTTTTTTCTGAAATTGGAAATAAAAAAAGACTTGTGCATGTGAAGAAAAATAATTTATGTTCTAACGGCTAAATATTTTTTTTTATTTTTAGAAGTGATGATACGAATTAACATTATAGCAATATGTTTAAAAGGTGATAATACGATTGACACTTAATATTTCTTCTTCGCACACTTTTATTAGTTTGACCTGTATTTATATAGATGAAATCTTTGGCTACGGGACTAATCCGAGGCCCGTAAACGGAGAGAATACATAGTCTTCAGACCCAATAATTAATATCCATTGAAGAGCAAGACTACTTCCAGTAGCTACGTAATTCACACACACAAACACAGGCTCCAAATATCAAACTCAAGGATAAATTCAACAATGAGTAAATGATAGTTTGAAAACTAAAAAAACACGCCTTTATTGTAGATCGAACTAAAAAATGAAAACTAAATGATAGGTTTTAAAAAAACTAAAAAACACGCTTATATAGTGAGTCGAACTAAAAAGTAAAAAAAAAATTCTTAATATATAAGAATAAAATAGTTAACGAGAAAATTAATGTCATCGGGGTAAAAGCGTGGGGTTCTTTGTACTACATTTTTACTCTAACTCGGCATTTCGGAATAGAACTAGTAAGAAATTATAACAATTAATATAGAGCATCCCATGCTTTTACCCCAACGACACTAATTTCCTCGTTAATCATTTTATTCTTATATTAAGATTTTTTTTAACTTTTTAGTTCGATTCACTGTAAAAGCGTGTTTTTTAGTTTTTTTTTAAACTATAATTTATTTACTTATACTGTCAAAGACTGCTATTTATAGCTTTGCTTTGTTAGATTTATGGCAATTTAGTTTAAGTGATTATTTGATTTTATATACAGGTGTGAGCACAAAAGATGGACTCGATTTTAAATAATTATATAATCGAAACTATTGCTAACTAAAATACGAGATACATGAATGTAAAGAGAAATATACCAAGTTTTTTTCCCACCAATGATCAACTGGTGGCAGCATATTCTAGGTCGCTATGATTAAAAATTCAAAAATGGCGACAATTCCAGAGAAAAGTTCTTACGTATTAGAGTATGCGCGAGTTTTTTCTATTTATTTCGGTGCAACGTGCATTTAGAAATCGCTGCAGTAAAGAGGCATCAAACAACAGGAGCATTCTGCGATGGTTATCATTAATCTAATAAATTATAGTTAAAAAAAACTAAAAAACACGCTTTTATAGTGAATCGAACTAAATTATAAATTAATCTTTTAGTCACCAAATCTAGAATTCGTCGCCAGAAGTGAGATGGGATCTGAATATGGGAAATTGATGATCTTGATAAGAACAATGAGACAAAATCTTTAAATTATTGTATTGTCATCGGTCTTTGACAAGTGTGCAAAATTTCGAATTAATCTGACCTTTTAAAGTGGATAAAATTTTATTTCAAAGATTCCGTTACATGCAAGGGAATCTTATATAAGCATGTTAAAAAACAGGCTGCTTGTGTAAATAGAAAAGCAGCGCCCGGCCAAGTGTCTCTGAAGTAGCAATGCTAAGCGTGAAGCACAGTTTTCTTCGAAGTCCACGAATTCTTCGAGAATCGCACCCGTGAAATTTTACAAAAAAAAACTAAATTTCACGCGGTACCATTTGCAACTGACACAACAAATAACTGAGGATTTGTGCAGCATTACGAACTATTGATAGAGTGAGACTACAAAATGTATGGAACAAAATGGATAAACGATTGGACGTATACCGTGTAACAAAAGCGTCACACATCAAACATTTGTAACTGAAAAAAAATTTGATACATTTTTCTTTGCATTCATGTATCACTATTGTAATATGTGCAGTAGTTACGACAACGTAATTTTTTAAAAATCGGGTCCATTTTCTGTGCTTACCCAGTATATTTATATATAATACATATCAATAAAATAAACTTTTCATTCTGGTCATTGCGTGATAATATCTGCGAGAAGTAATAAATATTTAGTTAAATAAAAAAAATATTTAGTTCTTAGTCCATTTTATATAAATATCTAGTACACTGTGACCTCTAAATTCAATAAAGTTGATGAAATTAAAATTAAAGCACCTATAAAAATAAAGTATATAAAATTAATAAGAAGAATAGAAATCAGCAACTTAATCCAACATAAACAAAATAAACTTATTGTAAATCAAAAAAAAATAATAGTAATACTTTTCCCTTAAAATTACTAAGAATTTAAATTATATAAATGTTGTGGATAATATATACAACATAGGATTAAAAAAAGAGGGAATGTTTTGTTAGTTTAATACAAATAAAGCAGATTAGTATACCATAATACAAAAAAATTATAGCTTAGATAATTACAAAAAAAAATTTTGATTAAAGTCCCCCATAAATAAAAGATAAACTAAAAAGATAATTCACAAAAAAGAGAGAGAGAGAGAGAGAAGAGAGCAAACTAGATCTTAAAATTAACTTAAAACTCACACCACTTTTTAATACCCTGAAATATTCCCCAATATCTTATTTTCGAAGTAAAAATAAATTTTTAATTAGTCCCTCGACATTTATATCGATGTTTATCTCATAAGCTTTACAGTAAGCCATTTCCTTGCTAAATATCGATTCTTGGGCAAGTGGCTGGAAGGTCTGTTTTGACAGGTTCTTTGTTCGTTTTCTCTTTTCGTCTAATTACTTATTCATTGCTTGAAACATTTTCTTAAGAATACGGGATTAAATGAGAAAATTTTCTGCTTTTTCGTCCAGCAGGGAAACTTAATATCTAGTTGTAGCAAAGAAATCGTTTCTGCTTTCTTTTTTTAACTCGTATCTACCACCTTAGTCGATTCTAGTTGATTTCTTTGACGGTGTAATTACAAACTATAAGAAAACGGCAATACTTTATCATTGTTGACGGCCAGAAATGATAATTACAGAGCACGATGAACTTATACCTTTTGTTTATTAATAATCCGTTATAAAAAGCATAAGAGAAATTCGATTGTTCTAGTAGGATCCAAAAGTTCCCGGACTGAGCCTGTAACGTGGATAATTTTTGCAGTAGAGCGACTACAGTAACATTTCTGTGTTAATGCATTCTTCCCTTTTTATAAAAAAGTTTGTTACAAATCACGTGGTCGATGGTTCGCCACAGCGTCGTATTTAGTCGTCGGCGATTGAAAGAAATTGCGTTTGTTGAGCGGATAATAGATATTAATTTTTGTGTTCGTTTGGGGAAAAGTTCTGCGGAGACTTACGAAATTCTGAAGCATGTAAGGCTGTAATACATCACTGCGAACGTAAGCTTTTGAGTGGCATCGGCGTTTCTGAGAAGGCAAAAAAAGTGTCGTAGACGACAAACGCTTTACTCGTCCGCAGACTTCCCACACCGCTGAGAACATCAAAAAGGTTTCTGTGGCGGAACGTAATAACATATTTCAAACAATAGCAGAATAAGTTGGGAATAATCGGCCACATGTCAATGGATACTGACTAAGGATCTTAACATGTATAAGGTGTGTCAACATAATGACCAATCTACAGATGAAGTTAAAAGTGCATCGCAGGAGGAATTAAAGGAAATGGCTAAAAATAGATTGCAGAAATGCTTCGATGACCTTTACAAGCGATGGCAAAAGTATGTTGTTACTCGAGGGTCATATTTCGAAGGAGGATGTGTTTCAGCAGTTAACATGGTAATATTTTTTAAGTTATAGACTCAGCCCATGAACTTTTGAATCCTACTACGTATGTACAAAACTATAAGCTGATACGTTTAATTTTATTCATAGACTAGCCGTTACTGGCCGATTCGCTGGGTATTTCATTTCGCTGTAAGTGAATATGTACTGTTTTTAATTTATTGATATCTAAGTCCTAGTCTTAACCCTTCTTTGCATGATGATCGAAATTTTCATCATAACATTTAGTGAACAAAAAATTTAACTCAAAGCAAGTGTACAGTTCTTGCTGGCAACTTTTTTACGACTATTGCGTAATAAGGTATGTGGCTGTCAAAAAAAAAATCAAATGCCACAACCATTATAGCAGATTTGAAGTCATTCCGTTGTTTGTTGTGGTTGGAAGAAACGGTGTGATTTCTTAAATATTTTTCCTTAATTAATCTAAGATTTTTTTTATAATTAAAGTGATAATGAGCGTAAAAAGTTTGTTTTTCGTGCTTCTGTTATTTTCTGTTTAGTATATATCGAATACCCCAAATATACTTTTCAAAACCACGTGAATAGAAATTTATATCACTATGAAGTTGTTTCAATTCTAATGTATGACGAAAATGTTTTTTACTTAATGTATGTTTTATGTTACGTTTGTAGAGAAATTTAGAAGAACGGATAGTGAAGATTACTTGAACCAATTAGAAGGCGGTTGGCTATCAGAAGATGGCCTTGATAATGAAAATTCTGACGACGAGTACCACGATACAGAAAAAATTAGAATAATAATAATAAAAATGACAAAAAGATACATTCTTTTTTATTTATTTTGTGTTAAGCTCTTAACATGTAAATTTGTGATGATGGATATTTCCATCATACTGTGTTTTTTAATTATTTTATATTATATATTTATACTAGGATTTTTTAAAAAATACATTTCCTTTAACTTATAGCATGAATTATACCATCCTGATTTATTTCACAAAAAAGGGAAAAAAAACATGAAAAAAAAGGGTTAAGCTTTCGGGTGAATTGAAAAACTTTCGTATAGACCTCACCTATTGATTTAAAAAGGACTGCACATGAATTTTTAAAATGAAATCATCAAGTTTTTTTTTTTCATCCTCTTTCGTTTAATTAGGGATTAGTTTAAATATTTATTGTTATTTCAACATAATCTTAATTACGTACAAAAAAGTATTATAAAATAATGCACTACTGACCTCCAATCATTTTGAAAATTATTTTACGTAGTTTTCGACACTCTGTGATTGTCAATTCCGAGTAATTATCAGTCGAACATATATATTTAAAATTGAATACTTCGAGAAATTCTGAATATTTTCTGAGATTCAATACAATGGCAGTTGTTTCATATATAATTTTAGTTGTTAAAATTTATATGAATATTTGTAATTTCATGTTTGTATGATATTCTAATTTGGTACAAAACAAGGAGGCTCACGATGGTACTTTTATATATATCTCTTTTAGTATCCTAGACAAAACCAAATATTTTGTTAAGATATTTCTAGAGTGTAATGTGGTGCAACTCATGCATTATTCATACTTTAAAACTCCTAAATGTTTTTAAATCGTACTGTCACCTGCATGGTGCTCAAAAAAGCTACGGCTAGCGACAGGCGTACAATATAGCCCGATGCCATGATGAATTTCGTGGGCCTCATTCTGACTACGTCATACAGGTGGCATTAGAAACAACAACAACAACAAATTCTTAAATAAATAAAATCCAAACTGATATTTTGTACAAAATAGATTTTTAACGTTTTCTTTGCACTGTACGTAAAAGGAGAATTAATGCATGCTAATGAATGGGTGAAATATTTCATATATAATAAAGGTCAGACAAAAAATTGAAAAAAATTAAGTGATGTGTTTCAAATTTAATTAATGTACTTGTATTTAAATGCAATATGTATTCATGCATATAGTCGCGTTATACGCCGAGTATAAAAATGAGAGCTTTCAAAAAGAAAAAATGATGAGCATAGAAAAAAATTGGACTTCTACATAGATCGAAATACTGTTTATTTAAAAGAAATGGCATCTCTTATGAACTTAAGTGGTTGCATTTCAAGAAGTATGCTATTTTTTTAAAAGCCTGGGATAATATTTCGAATAAATGTCTTAAAAACATAAGAGTATTGCATATCTACATCTTAGGTTTCTTCGTAAAAAGGGTGCTGCGCCTTATACGGCGAATATACCTAAAAACTTAAAATTTCAGCTCTAAAGTATAAGTGCGCGTTATACGTCGAATTTTACGGTATTAATAATATTTTGGTTAGAGCATCGGACTCCAGACCGGAAGGCCTGGGTTCGATGCCCGACGCCACCAAATACTCGCCGAGTACAAACGAAGAATGTGCTCGTTAAATCAGTGGGTCCGAATGGTGTCGCCATCTACTGTCACCTTCTCGCACTGTCACCTTATTGGGGGCTCAAAGCTTAGGCTAACGACAGGCGTAAAATTATAGCCCTTAGCCGTGATGAATTTCGTGGACCTTGATCTGATGGCATAAACAACAACAACACAACAACTGTGGATATAAATTCCTTTCTGAAATGCAGCAAATTTTATAATTGTAATTCAACTCCCTTTTTCCTAATACACAGAAATCCTTTAAATTCTTCATATATTTTTCCATCTGCATTCGAATAAAAAATGTGTGAAACATTCGAATTTTATAGAATTTTCATGTTTTGGAACGCGGTAGTGTTATTGTTAAGAAAGTAATGGCTTAATGTAAAAACTAAGCCATGGTATCGAGATACGATTACACCAGAAATACTTTATTGATAACGATGAAAGCACTTTTAAAGTGTTCACGTGACGCGATGTGGAAATTAGTAAATACAGTTGCTAGTCTATGTGCCGTTTTTAAATTTTTCATCTAAATTATGACAAAGTGATCTTTGGTCCATAGCATTTTTAACTAATTACATGTTAGAAGTTTTCAAAAATAATTTAAGTGCTCTGGTAAAATGTACATTTCCTTGCATAAATATTGTTCTTCCGTTTTACGGCATCATGCCAAAATGCTGTAAAACAGAATTTGATTATGATACGGTCTTCATATAAAAAAAAACCCAATACATCTAGAAATGGAATGAATAATTTGATAATTTAGTCTTCTTTTTCCACGTTCATTCTCATTCATTACCAATTTACTTTTTAATAAATATTTAATGTTTAGTATAGATGTATAGTATATAATAGTTTAATATAAATGCAATGTATATCTCAAGCGTCGCCAACCTATGGCACGCGTGCCACATTTGGTTCGCACTACAGTGGCACCCTGCACTACTCTACAAACTTGTCAATTTTTGAGTGGATGAAAGTTGATAATTTTGAACTGTAGCTTATTGAACTAGCATCTTCAGAACAATAAAACATTCACGGAATTACAAAAAAAAAATCTGAAAGATAGCTCTAACAATAAATTGACAGCTATTTAAAATTAATGGATGTCATCGTGGAGAATTAATTGTTAGATACTTAATAATTACTCTGCTTCCGCTTTTGGTTCAACATTACTATGTGATGAAAATTTTTCTCATTTGAAAGATATTTTGAGTCCTCAAAGCAGTAGTTTGAGAACTGAACGAATTGAATCGTGTCAACTCCAGAATCGTGTCAAACTGAAAGTTACAAAAAGTATACTCTGATATTGCGATATGAAGTAGAGCAGTGCAACGAGACAAGGTTTGCATTAAAATTTTTATTTATATTTATTTAACTATTAAAAAGCAATATTTATATTTTATGCTGTATATTTCTTATTTTATTAAATATGCTTAAAGGATACATAATACATGTACGATTTATATATTATAAGTTTATTTAAGTTGCAGGAATACTTGTACTTTACAGTTACTTTTATGTTAATAAATATCTTTAAATGATTCAAAACTGATACATAAGAGAACTTTAAATCTATGTTCTTGACCTCTGTTCTGTAGCTCTGCACGCACCGTCCAATTGTTTCAAATATTTCATACAGTGTGGCTCCCTGAATCATATTGGTAGATCGATTTGGCACGCCACAGCTACGAGGTTGACGAACCCTGGAATATATCTAAGTAATCCTACAGTCTAATGGAAATTTAAGCATATATATTTATCACATAATTTAATTAGAAATAAATTAATCAAAATGTGATCTTTTTATATATATAGATAAGGAATTTATCATTATTATATTATTTTTTATGATAAAACCTCTCATGTCTCATGTAAAATATTTTCTGAAATTACTTTAAGCAAATATATTTTTTAAATTGCTTGTTTCGTAAAATTTCTAAATACTTTCTAATTTAAAAGCAAAGTTTACAAAAAGAAGCAAATTGATCTCTTTTAATAAGCATCCTAAATGCAGCACTTTAGAAGCAACTTTTCCATAATTAAACTTTTATTAAGCATTTCTTGAGAAATATCAAGTGCCCCAAGGGCATTTTTCTATCAGACGATTCTCACAATTTCATTTCCCTCCTCCCTTTCCCCCTCAATCGAATACGATCGCATCCCAAAATCTCTTTTCTTTTCCATTATCGTTTGCAAACCCCCAAGAGGCACAGATAAAAATCAATAAATATCTCGACGAAAGCCGAAAAAGATTATTATTCCAAACGAGATGGGGGCATTGTTAAACGTTCAAAAGACCTCCCTAATTCGTTATTTAAACCATCTTTCCTCATTTAAATGTCGTCCGAAGATAACAAAGGAACAACAAAGCAAACATTTTGGACTGGTTTATCTCCATTTTCGACCTGGATGAATTTCAATTGCTTCTTTATTATCTTTTTTACTTTGTATAACTTTTATTCCATCTTTTTTCCCCTCAATATATGAATGAAGTGGGTTTAAGAATAAAAGAAATATTTCAAAAACGCTTTTGTAAGTAGTTATTAAATCCTTAAAGATGTTTTTTTCTTGAAAAAAGAATTATAAAAAGAAGGATGAGAATTAAATAGCTCGGTTGAAAGAATTGTAAAACTGGATTTATTCGAACGGATTTTCACTACTGATACTTGTTTAAGAATCATGATTACTTTGAAATCCAATATTTTAAACCTGTATGATTATAAAAGTTACAACTTGTATGCTAAGGGGGTTCACCCATGTGATGGGTTCAAAAAATCAAACCATTTTTTTTTTTTTCCATAAATTGTTTCTATAGCATGTGATTTTTAAAATTCGAAGTAGTTATAAAGAAGCAAGAAGAAATTATAAAGTCGTTAAAGAAAAAGAAAAAGTCGTTATAAAGAAGCGTTATATTAGAAGAGCAGCTGTTCGGAGCGCTGAGTTGGCAATCAAAGGTTGGGCCTATTGTGTACAGTCGTCTTAATACCATTGACTATTCTATGCAAATATACGTCCATACAAGTTTGTAGAGGTTTAAAAGGAAATATCTATAGTTATTGAATATTTCGTCGAACTTGTTATAGTCTTTGTCACTAGGCATCGCCGATTGAGGGTAAGTTAAGATTTTGATTGTTTTAATCAGACTTGAAACTTTAAACACGTTTTTCTCAAAACTGTGTTTTTCAAACTTTCCTCCATCATATCTCAAGAACGGTTTGACCGAAAGACTTCAAATTTATAGGGTAGACTCAGCACATATATACGCACCAAATGGACAATGATCATTCCAAAATTCAAAATATTTATATTTTTTATAGCAAAAACATAACCCTTATAAAATTTGGAACTTTTTCTTCAGAAGTCTACCAAAAATACAATTTTTGATATTTTCAATTGAGTGTAGTCAATCCTTATAGATTAAAACGCCGTTAATTTTTTTTTATTTCAGATAAGCCAATCAGCCGGAATCGTGGAGGAGGGGAGCGTCCATTTTTTCGAGGCGGGTGTGTTCAGAGCGCTATAACTCACGTTCTATTGGATATTTTTGGCTAAACATTCATATCATACTCTTAAAATACATATAAATAAATGATAAAAAAACTTTAAGTTCTATCTTTTTACTGGTCCTCAAAAAAAATTCTCTAAAAATGCTTAAAAAGCATTTTGTCACAGGGGTTAACCCCCTAATATAAATCTTAACGTTTCTTAAAAAGAAGTTGTGCAGATGCTAAGCGGGATATGAAATTATAATCATGTGATCAAGAATTTTTATTTTAATATTCTTTTCAAAATGGCAATTAAGTCTTCATAATTTATTTGATGTATTATTTTTTGAAATTTTTAAATGGCACGGTAGTCTAGAGGTTACGATCACGAAGTGTCACGGATGCCATTTCTGGTGCCACTGAAGACCCACCGTGTAGAGGGGCCTATACTCGTTAAATCTGTTGAGGCTCAATGTCCTCCTGTAGGTATGGTGTGGTAGTTAGGAGAGGGGGCACTAGTTCACTTGTCGTCCTTGTCACGTGATCGAGGCTCAAAATTACGAGGTAAGTCACCAAAAGACTCTTGTTGCTTTATATTGCGACATTAATATAACTCTTACTAACCCTATTAAATTTTTTTTAAAAAATATTCTCTTGTGCATTAATTAAATACTTTTAATTCATTTAAACAACTTTGGAATTATTCATTTGTAATAAACAAGTAATGTAAAAAAAAAAAAAAAATTAAGTCAATTTCTACTTAGATCAACAAAAAAAATTATTTTAGTTACTTCTTATTAAATAGTTACAATTAATATAAATATGTTTATACATATGACAGAATCACAGCATTAAGGGACAATTTTTATTAAAAATCATTAAAGTATCGTATTGCCATCCAAAACAATAAAATTTCATTTCAAATGTTCAGCTTTGAAACGTGAGACAAAAAAATCTTTTAAAGTCTTGACCCAAGTTGCTAAAAATGAAGCGAACGTAGCTGTATCTGTAATTCTTTAAATGATTCATTTCAGGCATTTAATTTTAATTAATTATAATGTATGCAAAATTTCAGCTCAAATGAGCGCTTTAAAATGTGAGAAAAAAAACCTTTTCAAATTTCAACACAAGTCGCCAAAATGGTCGCTAAGTCGGCAAAAATGATGCCAACGTGACTGTTTTTGTAATTCTTTGAATAATTAGTTTTAATCAATTAATTTTTATTAATTATAATTAAATTACTGTATTGTCATACAAAATAATCGTGTATATAAAATTTCAGCTCAAACGAGTGCTTTAAAATGCATTTTATTAATGATTGAAAATTTGAACAAGATAAATATAGAGAGAGTGTGAACTAATAGAGTAGGAATTAAAAAATAGTTGAATTAATTTGAATATTGTTCCGATACACATTCAATGATGGATCTATGTACAGAAATAAACGTTACCAAAACTAATTACTTTTAACTTGACCAATTTTACATGTTAAAAAAACTAGAAATCACAAAGTTGAGTGTAGATTACTAAATTTCAAATTATGATAATTGATCGATGTAAATAGGTGTTTCTCAAACTGTGGGGCATGCCCCCCTAGGATGGCGTGATAGCCCTACGTGGGGGGCACGAGTATATCGAAAAGTCGAAAATAAAATATTTATAAAATAATTATCAGTTTACTGAAAGGAGGCAGAATAAAATACCAATTCTGACATAATAAAAAATAAAATATATATTCAAACTGATATAAGGTACTCATAAATGTATTATTACGGCAAAAAGAATTTGATAATCAATTTATCGATACAAAATTAAAAATTAGTTTAGTAAGTACTAGTGACTTCCATGGGCTTGTCAGATACAAAATTATACACAAAATATAATACTTAACTTGACAATTTGTGCAATTTATAATTAAAATCGCCTTGCAACTTTAGCACTGAAGTACATTATTATTGCATTCAATACATAGTTGTTGTATGAGGGGTATGATGAAAATTATGACTGACAATTGGGTCGCAAATATTGAAAGTTTGAGAAGCACTGATGCAAATTGATTGATTAAAAAAATATCCTATTTAATAAAATAAAACTTACTATGTAACATCAGAACCAATCCAGTTTCAAAATAAATACTTTTAATAAAAAATAGGAGGAGAGTGAAGGGGTACCCCCTGTCCGCCTAACGGTGGACGAACCTCCTTTGTACAAATCTCACAACCCCCATTGTACGTCTTAAAATAGAGTGAATAATTTTTTCTGGGTGTTTAATACGTTAATATTACTTTCTGTTGTATTTATTTTATGATAAAATTGTAATATTCGCAAGCAACGCAGTCCCTTACATCAATTGAATCTTGGCGAAATATTGGCGATACAGCCAGGTTAGCATCATTTTTGGTGACTTGTCGATAATGTTGGCGACCATGTGAATGCTTCTGGAAAACACTGGAGAAATAAATAACATCACGATCTTTGACGTAAGCGAATTTTTCGAAAAAGCTCTGGAAGTTAGGGACTCCCTAAGCAAATCATTTTCGTGGCGCTCCTCTTCAGTTAAATTCAACTTTTTACGATTTTTTTTTCTAACTATACCTTATATATAAATAAATATATTACAGCAGCACGAAAAGTTTTTTAATTAGAGAGAGAGAGAGAGATTAAATCGCGCGTTTAAAAATCATATTCAATATTGATATTGCCAACATTTTACCTACCATTGATCAATATTCTGAAAAATTCCATTCATATAATACTAGTATATAAATAAAAATAATAGAATAATAAAACTGTGTAAACTTTATTTTCCAAAAATATTTGAAGAATCGCTTTCATCAGATAATATATAGTATTTTTGAAATAATGCTGTTTAGTTTATACAATAACTTGAGAAATTTTAATTTTGCGAGTATAATGGTTTGCGTATTTATATATAAATAAACTTGAAGATTCAACATGTTTGTAAAAATTTATTTCTTGTCTCTGATTTTTTTCAATATTGTAGGGGGAAAGAAACAAATTTTTATGGAAAAAAAACTTTAAAATATTTCTCGATTAAATTATGAAAATAAAAAAGTGGAAAAACAAAATCAATTTTGTTACCAAAATTTAATCTCTTTATTATAAAAAGTATAATAGAGTTATTAACTTCTAAGAAAGCAATAATGCAAACTCTTTTTTTTTAAATAAAAAAAAAGACAGCTTTCTTCAGAATTGAACAAATCACTACACTGGAATTATGACTGAGATCTTAACAAAATCCTTCGTAGAATAATAAATGTCACAAATGAGATTTTAATCCTACACAACAAAACATTAAATGTAATGTGCCCGCCCATAAACTTTAAAGAAATCGTAAAAAACTCTTTAAACTTCAGTCTAGAAGCATTCTACGCAAAATTAGCTTTGGGTTATAAATATTAAACTACTTATTCCCCTAGGGATAGGTCTTTAATTCTCCAAAATTTAATAACATTTTCACCTAAGATTGTAAGATTTTTTTAAAGAATATTTTCCTCGCTTGTTGATTAGTTTCCGAAATTGGATTAACTCCAACCGCGGTACACGAAGAAATCACCCTTATTGACTTACATTTCATTTTATGCCCCTAATAAATTTAAAGTTAAAAATAGAACCACTAAAGATATTAAACCCTAGAGCTATTCAATTAATTGAGTGGCAATCTATAACATTTTATTAGATCCTTCTAAAGTATTGTATAGATAAATATTATTAAAAGACAATCAATTAATTTTTAAGTTTAAGGGACTCTAGTAAACTGAAAGTGTGCGTCATATATATTAATAGAATTATTTTGATTTTTTTTAAAAAAAAGGTATTATTAAATAAAAGTATATGTTTTTAAAGAGAAATTGCATATCTGGCTTCAAATCAATAAAATACGTATCCGGATGTGTAGCTTTAAAAAATTAAGCCATTTTTCCTTACAATTTTTAATAGCTTTTTTGACAAACAAATAATAATTGGAAAGAATCAAGCATTTCACTAAAATGTTTTAATGTAGAAATTATATTTTAAGTTGTAGAAAAAATGTTTACGGTGTTTGGAAATTTTAAAACAGTTTTTGTTCAATTTACTAAATAAAACTAAATGCTTTATAAAATAAAATGGAATCATACATAAGGTTCGAAATTCAAGAGATATGTAGTATTCATATATCGGCTCCATTACTTTTAAAGAAAATCAAATTATGACTATACAATGTTTTTAAGAATTAAGTGGATTTTTCAATACGAGAAAAGTAATAAATGAAACGTAAATTTATAACTCAAAAAGGTTTTCATACAGAAAGTTGAAATAATTTTCAGTAGATTAAATTTACATTTTCGAATAAATAACTCGCAGTTATTTTGTAGCATTTTCAAAATTCATGATTTCCATAAATTCTCTATATTTTTCAAGAATTACATTGTTCTCAAGAATTTCTTCAAGTACAGTAGAGTCCCGAATAGGAACTCGAGTCCGCATTCGGAAACTCGAGAGTCCTGATAACTCGGCCACATCCCCTACAGGTCTAAAAAAAACCCACAACAAGACATTATGCATTTCTTTAAGAAAAAGTAGTTTTTGAAAAGTTGGGGCACTTGATTTTCATTATAGACAGCTTTATGTCATCATAATGTATTTTTCTGAGATGGTAAATTACTGTAATTTCTGATCAGGTAAATTACTGTAATTTCTGATCAGGTAAATTACTTTAAATTATGAATTCATTAATTTTCCTTTTCACTTAGTAAATGTTCTATGCCTTTATAATATACGTTATTTTTCCTTTGTTTAAAGGTATTTGGGCAGTTTTTTTCTGTGGAATTCTCAAGCAAGCTCATACAAGTGTAGTACAATACTTTCAGAGGAACACTTGTATTTATTCTCTTTTAATCCCATTCTCGATAACCCGGTCATCCTTTCACTAACCCGATCACACCCTTCTGTCCACATTAAAAGGAGTTTTGGGGACTCTACTATATCATCATTTAATTTGCTTATTTCAAATGATCGAATTTAGTCTTTAACGAGATCAAAAAGAACCTATAAACAAATTTATTGGTTTCACATAATTTCTTCATTGATTTTTTGAGACTGCAGAAATATTTTTCTAAGCTTTTATGCGGCGATATGTTGTTTATAATAGTATGTTATTTATAATGTAATAATGCTATACTTGAGAAACTCGAGTTAAAAATGCAGATTACGTACAAGTTTTTAAATAGATGTGTGTTTTTCTGTTATAAAAATTTTTAAGTTCTAATTAGGTAAAAAAATACATTAAAAAAACAGAAGATATCTCCTTTAGTCTTTTGAAATAACGCAAACATGGTACTTGGTTAATCAGTGGGTTACCCATAGATATGGATACTACAGGATGGGCAACTAACAGCCCACCAAAAGTTTTTATGCTGCCGGACAAAACAGTCAGGAAAAATCCGCTTTGAAACAATATTTCTGTCCCGTGCGGGATCAAAAACTCGTCTTTCATTTTTCATTTTTATGAAAACTAAGTACCTTAAATGGCGATACTAATAGATCATCTTCAGAGTTTGGAGGATGAGGTCACAAGAAGATTTCTGGATTTTAAGATAATTGAGCCTAAATTCATTTTGCTCTGTTATCCCATTGCTGCATATATTGATACTGCAAATGAGAAGCTACAGTTTGTACGTTTTGACTTGCAGTTGGATCACAAGGTGAAGGAAATACTATGACACTCCCTTTTACAAATCATTGTTAGATGAAAAATTTCCAAGTATGCAGAAATTTACTGAGTTCTTTATACTTTAAAGTCGACATATATTTCTAAGCAAAGTTTTTCTTGCCTGAGATCAACGGAGTAAATATGGATGCAAGTTGGCTGACATAAACTTTTAGAATGTGATGAGAATTTCAACAAGTAATCTCACTTCTGATTTCGAAAACAATTGTAGAAAAGAATGAAAGGATACATTTGTCTTATTAAATTGATTCTAAAATTTAATTTTCTTGCTGTTATAGACAAAATGAAATTAGAACAAAATTAAATTGAATAAAAGCGCAACTATTTTATTTAGCTTATATTTATTATTTTTTATAATGAATGCAATCATTTTAAAAAAGGTACGGCCCTCCAGTATCATCCGCTATTACAATGTGGCCCACGGGCCAAAATAAATTGCCCACCCTTGAGATACTACATCAAGATTAATGCACGTTGTCGTACCAAAGTTTTAAATGCTCTCTTCCAATCGTTCGATTTGGCCCGTTGTAATGCTTGTAAAATGGGTAGGACGTCGTCGCTACCACTTAGCCATGGTTCAAAAATACTCCGTTACCAATAGTCTCCGTATTGCTTTAGACAGTGAAGTTAATAAGCAAACAATCAATATTTCGATAACCTAAACCAGTGATTCCCAAAGTGGTCCATATGGACCCCCAAGGGTCTATGACGACCTACCTGTAAGGGGTCCACGGAAGCGAAAAAATAATTTGGGGTCTATGAAGTATTAATGGGGGTCTACGATTATGGCTGTCATTTAACCAGATCCCGACTTTAATTTCAAAAGAAAATTTAATCAGCAATCAATAATTACTTATTTAACAAATATATTTTCTAAATTTAATGAGGTTAATTTGCAGTTCCTAGACAACAGCATAAATTTGATTAAAACGACCATCATTTTGGCGTTTTTTGCCAGAATTAATCTAAAGGAGTAAAAAAATTAAGGTTGAAAATTTTCAGTTTCTCAATTTGCCACAGACAATCTGCCTGGAAAATGACATTTTGACCTATGTTTATCATTTAAAAGCCTTTTATTCAGATTTTGAAACTAGATTTGAGAATTCTTTGATTATAGTAATACCACAGTAGGCAATCAATTCATACGGGCACATTGAAAAAGGAATGTCAAATTACGAGAGGAATTGATAGAATAGACACTAAAGGAGATATTGAAGTAAAGTTTAGAAACTGATATCAGCATTTTTGGCTTTAAAAAGATATTCCTATTATTTATCCCTATGGATTATCTTGAGAAAATTTTTAAATGCTTTTCCTAGTGAAGAGCTTCAGCAAGGTTGCCAAGCTTCAGAAATAAAGACTGGACACTACTAACCGATGAAGTTAAGGGTTAAATTTGACAAGATTGATGCCAAATGTGGAAAATTTGTTATTGTAACACAACATTCATCTCTCCCATTAAAAGCATTTGTTTGTAGCTCAGTTACTTTATGTAAAAAAATTTTTATATATTAACTAAATTTTAATTTAATTAAGATGGGTGTGTGCTTCTTAAGTTTTAAACATTATACTCTTCTCTACAGTTAGAAATTTAAATCTTTTAAAGTAATTAGCCCTATACCAGCTGTCAAAAAGGCATTTAAATTGATTAATTTGAAAAAAAATTAGTATTAGGTAAGTAGGGGGTCTACGCCAAACCAAAAAACATGCCAAGGGGTCTATGAGACAAAAAAGTTTGGGAAGCTGTGACCTAAACTCTCACTTCTACAACATTTATAATATTTACAAAATCTCTGATTCCAAGAATTCTAAATAATGATTAAATTCTAAGAATAGATTAAAATATTTAAAAAGTAAAGTGGCTTACACAACAGTTAAAATAGATCAAAACTTTATTCACTGTTTCTGGATAAAACATCACGAGATAAACATAAAGCGGTGCTATCTATTTTCAATCTCTTCCTGGGATCTAAGAAGTTCGGGTGTAATTGCGATTGCCAGATTTTTGTATATGTACAGCAGAATTTATCTGATTGTCATTATATAATAGCACCAGTTTCGTGCAAGACTAAACACACAGAATGAAACTATTTTTTTCACTTTAGAAAATTTGGAATTAGGATTAAATCGCTTCGATTTTTTTTAATGATTAATAATTTCATTAATATTTGGATCATATTTTGGTATTTGATAAACAAGTTTTTGATATTTAAAATCATTCACTTCTATTTTTAAACGAATTATTTAACAGCATTATTTGACCCGCGATACCAGGTTGATAGCATTTATTTGGGCGATAATATAAGTATATATTTTCATAGATATTTAATTATCTTTAAAATTATATCTATAAAGTTGATATTGAAAATTCAATTCTAATGGTTGGTGTTGTTCAATGGATGAATTCACTAATGATGAGCAACAGTAACTAATGATTCTTAATCTTGCTCACAAATGAACTCGAAGGATTTCTAACATTGCTCACACACAATGAGCTCAGATAGTTAATAATGTTGCTGATGGACTAGTGAAGGAACTAAAAATTTTAAGCAAGCTAAAATTGTATGAATAATACCTACAGGCAGCACATTCAACATTTCTAGTTTTTGTATCATATAATTATTTTTAAACCTTCATCAGTTTGTACATGCAGTAGATATATATTTAAATATCATGCTATAAGTTTAGAAATATCAAGTCTTTTATTACAAATTACCATATACCTTTTCAAAGAATCAACTATTGATTGCATTTTTAATTAAGCAAAATCGTGGCCACGGAAGAGATTTCGTAGACAAATCGCTCGATTAAAGTCATAGGTCAAAATTCTTCAAGTCACAAAGCAACTTCTTGTTTCAACCAAAGAATTGGATAGAATAATGAAAGACTAATGCCTGTTAATTTCATCTTGGTTTTAAAGTCCTCATGTGGAGTGGGTGTAGGAGAAAGAAAGATGAGACATCAGTTCAAAAGTATCATTTTCATCACTTCACCATTACTAAGAAAGGAAAATCGCTCACTAATACTTTTCGTGTTGTTCTAGAGCTAAATCAATTCAAAAACTAAGCTTCAAATCAAAATCCTTTATTTCTTTATACCTTATGTTATTATATGGATTCCAGTGTTTATTTTATCTCATGAATAACTAATATAAGTTTTTATTTTTCTTCTCTCAAAAAAGCATTAAAACGTGTAAATATATGATTATCTTTTTTTAGTTTAATATTTTCTTTCCTTATTTTTTATTTTTTGTTTTATTTTTACTATGAGTAGATACAATTATTACTACTGCACAGTAAATAACGGTAATTTATGAAAAAGTAATTTGAAAGAGATAATAGTAACAAAACCACGTTGTACCTTTCTCACCTGCACTAATACATCCATTGATCAGTCAGTCTCGGCAAGTCAGATCTATATATGCAGATAAGCACTCTAAAACGCGGTATTAAAATTCTGAATAACTTTTGTAAGGAAATCAAAGATAGTTACATTAACATAAGGTCGATAGTTTGTCAATATTTGGATACGCTGAATGGGAACTCCGATTGTCAAAATAAATTTTATTCAGTGCCATTGTTTATTTATTTATAGCAGAAAGCCTTTTTCCTCCAGAAATGTTCAATCTTTTTTGAAGAACGGACAATTTATTTTTCTATTGTTATTCGAAAATATACATTCATTCCGACTGAGTTGTTGATTTGTATATTTCAAGTTTTTTACCAATAAATACCAAAACAAAACACGCGATATAACAAGAGGAAGTCTATCAAAATATTCTTGTTCCTGTGTGTTTATTTTTAGAACTTCAAATATATTATAAATTCTGTTTTGTTATGTTTGATAATGAAACGCTTTTTAAACGATAAATAAATTTAATTTTTGAACATTTTTGCGCTAATTTAAGTTTATTTACAGGTATTGGTTCACGGTTTGCTACAATCGCAAGGCCTAAATATATTCACGGCGAAACATTTAGATTTTTATGTAATTGCGCGTTATACCTTGCATCCTATAATAATCATAACTATATTGCATTTAACAATAAAATACATGTTTTCCATTTCTTTTATATTTGTAAAAAAGAAAAAGATTTTCCCTCCAATAAATATAGATTTGTCCTATGAAAACAGTTTTATTAAATACAAATAATAATCTTTAGCTAGTGAGTTGATGCTTTTCATATAAAAACAGACAAACTAGATAATAAAATAATATATATGTATACATATATAATGAAAGTTAAACTTTTTTTTATAAATTTCTTTGTATATTACATTAGTGCAATTGAAATATAAACAAGATATCAATCATTGGCATGGCCAAGTAATTTTAGCGCGTTTTTCACATGTTGTATTTTACAATAATGCATCTAAGGAACTTTCTACTAACAGAAAATAGTACTATACTTAAAAAAAGAAAATTTAAAATTTTTTTTAATTTTTTAATTATTAAATTTAAATATGATTCGGCTCATCTAGGGCACAAACGCGACCAAATTCCGAAAACCCGAGGTCAATCGGTTAATTATTGGCTGAGAAAAAGGTACGACAAAATATGGAACGAAGACGAAGACGAGGACGAAATTTGCGTCCTCATAGCGCTTTTTTTACACTACGTGAAAAACGCGCTAAAAAGAAGGAAAAAATAATGTAGCTGAACACACACACACAAGTATGAAAGGAATTCATTAGATTTTAAGCAATAAACTAGAATAAAATTTCACTAAAAAGTATATGCTAAAATCTACAATATTAAAAGAAAATCTCTTCGTTTTTACAAAAACCAGAAATTTTATTTTTATTTCAAAAAATAAGGGATAACCTTAATCACTACTTCTACAAGTAATGTTAAGTTTTACAGAGTAAAGTATTTGTTTTTCAGCTTTCATACGTTCTTACTTTTTTTTCTATTAGTATTATAAAAGTAAGTTTGTTCCGATAAAACTAATTATATCTTTATATAATTAGTTAATTTATATCTTTCTATATAAATTAGATTAACTTGTAAAAAGATGTAACACAAAATATTTTCCATAACACAATTTCATTATTTTTTTTATTTTATCGTTTTTTAATTAGATTATGACATTTTTTTGAACAAAAATGCATGAACAAAGATTATTTCATTATATGAGGAATTCCCAGAGAGAGGAAGTTCCATCATTTTTTTTTCAAAGATAAGATAGTGCACCAGATGAAACAATGATCATTCAATTCTGATTAAACGATGGAGGAGTGTCATTGTCACAAGAATGACTCATGCACAGAGCGCCGAAGAAGAGTGAGTAGCAGCAGAAAGGCGTGCTCGAGGTAATTTCAGTACGAATCAAGATGGCAGACAGGCAAGTATTGACAACGTGATCGTCAATGGAAGTGCGTGTTGCTGTCTGATCTGAATAGTTTTGTGGTTTCTTCGAACTGTTTGCATGCGACGATAAATGACTAAATGTCGGCTGGGCTTATGTCGAAAAATAGAGCAAAGTATATAACTCATAATGTCATGATTTATTTTTTTCTGCAATAAAGTTTCCACTTGTAAAAAAATGACTAAACTTACTTTTGGAACAACCTTCGTATTTTCACTCGTTTTTTTTTATCATATTTGTTTACAAAATTTTTTAAATAATTCAAATTTTTACTACGGAGTTCAAATGAACCATTATTTACAGTAATCCATATACATGGAATAATCTAATTTTTTTTATTAGAAAAACATGTTTTTTAGCAAAAGGAAGGAAAAAGCTTGTTCTAAATCACGTTATTTCGTTGTCACTCAAAACTGAAATCGTTTGCAATTATTTTTTTTCTCAGTGAAAAAGAAAAAGAACCGTTGCTAATCATTTTCACGTGACAAAAACACAGAATAACTCACTTTTCCATAATGTTTCATAATAAATCAGGGCTTGCCATTTTATTCTACAACCTTTCATCAATTTGCTACAAAAGTTGTATACATAATTTCGTTTCCGAACATGTCGACACGTGCATTAAATGAATCGCAAAATAATGCACGCACTTTGATGATGCCATCCTACGACAACTAATTAAGCGTTTTCTAAGGATAAATTGAAATCCTGGAACCGAAGTTGGCAACCAAGTGACGTGACTGTTAATTGTAGTAAAGTAGACACAATGGTAATGTTCTGAAAATGGAAATCATTTCGAACTAAATGCTGCTAATGCTTATTTAATGGTGGGAATTTGGCAGGAAAGGGTTAGGAAGACGGGCCTCTTGTTTAAGACAGAGTCGATTAAGATACAAGTATAGAAATTTTAAAGTAAAAGGTAAGAAATTAAATAGATTGATACTGATTTATAACTCGTTGAGAAGCTCTTAACTTTGCATTGTTGATTCAAATTAGTAAAACAGTAACAAATTAAATAGTCATTCTAAATAAAATAGAGAAACAAAATTATTTTCCAAAGGAATCTAATCGTTTTGGGTATTTAAATTTCTTATATTGGTGATAATTCTGGCGAATTGTAGAATTTATTCAGTTTATGGCGTTCGTTAGAGTAAATGAATAATTATCAGACTTAATGTAATGAAACATTTCTGCTTTTGTGCAATTGTGTTTATTATGTATCATGTTTTCTGTTTCACTGAAAAGCCTAGAAGAGATGAAAAATTAACAAAAAGTGCTTATATAAAAATGCGTGTAAAAATGTTCGAAAAGTGTACAAAACTGTACACAAATAATATATATATATAATTTCGTACAGAAATATATCACCATTTAATCTAATTATTAGTATTGCTAGTGCTTATTTATTTGTAAAAATTTTGTAAAATAAAAGAATATTTTAAAAGTGAATGAATATCACCTTAAAAATACTTTTAAGCTAAAATTATGTCATTATATAAAAAAAACGTAACATTACACACATAAATTATACATTTAGAAGATACATTAAATGAAATCGAGCCTTTTACGCATTACACAAATTCATATTTAATTTTAATAAAAATATTTTGTTCCATTTTTGAGACATATTTCTTTCATTTTCTGCACTTTTTGAAAACAAATTTAAATTTCTTTTTTTCCCTTCATCCTTTGATGTAAGCTTCCAAAGTTAAGTTGTACAAGATAAAAAAAAATCTTTTTTATTTTTCAGGAAAAAAAAAAAGGAATTTCAATAATTAAAATTTACTAAGCCCTTTCACTCATATAAAAAGTTCTTTTCTTTCCAAAAACATAGTCGATTTTATACATTTAATATAAATTTTACTTTTTCAGCCAGAAATATAATTTATTCAAATTTCTTTTCCTAATCAATAAAAATAAATTTTCCACTGAAATGTGTACTGTTTCATGATAATCATTTCTTGGATAAATTTAAGGCATTCGAATGTAAGCAACTCAAAAATGGAGAGAAAAAACACGAGTTTCATATTTTGTGTAATGTTTCCAAAAGAATTTAAAAAGAGAGTTAAAATAATATTATTCTTAAAAATTTAAATAACTGAAAATTTGGAATCCGTATTGATAAATTATTTTTTTAAAAAAAGCAATATAATGCAGTATCCAATAAGATGCTAAAAAGTAAAGATTGCAAAAATCTAAGAATAAAATTACTAATGATATGAAATAATTTATAAATATTAAATACTTTAATTAATGTTGTTTTCTTAATATTTTTAATATGTATGTATAAGCAATAATTTTTTCCTAATCTTAAATCATGTTATTTGATACTTTTTTTTTTTGTCGTTCTGAATTTGAATATTATTTCAGAACACTCTTTTATTTTTAAAGTAGATTAACATTTTTGCATTTTGTTTTAAAACAAAACGAAAAGGCAAGAATGTTAATTTACTTTACTACTGTCCGTTAAAATTTCAACACTAGTAAGGAAACCAATTAATAATGCTTTACTTTTTACATGGTTAAATTCATAGGCAATACCGAGCACGACAGTGTCGGAAATTAGTACACATAGTTGTTGTTTAACGCGGTTAGACATCAAGTCGAACTGGAACTTGGATAACAGATAAGTAATTACATGCTGCTTCAAGCCTCCGTCCTATTCACAAAAGTTCAAAATGATGACCGTCACAAATAGCTCTCGTGTTGCTTTGGAGTTTGACCAGTGGCGTAATGTAAACCACCGCCCCCCCCCCTCGCAGGGAGGCCCAGGACTCTAGGAAGTGGTGGCAAAGTTTATGGTTTTGCAAAGTCCGGTTTCGGGCCCAAAACCTAACTTTGCGGGGAAGGCCCTAATATTCTCCGTTACGCCACTGAATGCAGATTTTTTTGGTACAAACATTCATCGATATACTACCGAACGCTAAAATAATTCTATTTTTTTTTCAAAGACAACAATAAATACATTTATTCCACATCCTTCAATAACAGATGCTATTATGTATTCTTTAACGAGAATTCCTTTAATTTATATAGTTCTTACTCTTTATTTCCTTTTCAAAAGACCAAATATTTTGTAAACCAAACATCCTCCCCACAATTTTATCAGGCAATAATAAATTATTTTCATTGACTTTTACATCAATATTAAAGTAACTTCTCTCCAAGGTACTGACAAGCATATAATCTTTCATTAAGTCCTAACGATTCAATCGTATATATTAAGGTTTAAAAAAATCCTATTCTCTATCATATATCTTCAATATTTACAAGTAGATTCTTATGACATCTTATTCAAACGTTTTTCAACACTTTCTTTACGTATTCCGTTTGCTATATGGTAGAATGAGTATTCCATGTTCCTCTAACACCCAAGTAAACATCCAACTTTCCCCAAATTCTACATCCCTCAACCACAAATGCCTTTTTTCCCCTTAAAAGGCTACACCCCGCCTCTTAAGGCAAGAAACCCCTCGAACAGAAGCTACAACCTCCAACGATTCCATCGACTTGAAGACAAGACTGTAGGAAAAGCAGCAGACGGTCCAGAGACGTAAACGTCGTTACATTATGCTTCAAGTTCCCTTCTATCTCAACAAACAGGGATGAGGGAGATATCACGTGGTGTTTTTCCCACGCGCTATCTTATCTCCTTCCCTCCCCATTCCCTTTTGGAAGTTAAATGTTGCAGCAAGATCGCGGAAGAAATGTTTCCATATTGGAAAAGATAAGATTTTCGTGTCGAAAATGATCGGGAGGGGTTTTCTGTGTGGTCGCATTCTATTATGCTGTCCGCTCTTCGAAGATGGATATGCCCCCTATGATTTTTTTTAAAACTTTTTGTTTATTATATTCTTATTTATCGTTCCAACCCACATGGTGACTGAAAAATGATTTTATATAGGTAAGTTTATTCACACACAGTAAAGCGATTTGGGAAGTATTGCAAAGGGGATTCCCCCCCTTTTAATACTCGTTTGATAGGAAGGTAGGATAGAAGGAAAGTACTAAAAGAAATTACTCTAATGAGTTTTAAAATATAAACATAATTTGTTTTTGTGTTGCCAAATCTTTTTTTAAATATCGATTTTTAATTCGATGATAAAGGGAGAAGGGGAGGTGAGTTTCCTCCAAAATTGTTAAGCAAGGTATACTTTTGCTCCTTATTCATTTGATTTTAGGGAATTTTTCAGTCATTAAGTAATTCTAAATATTATTGCTTATATAAAAGATATACTACAAATGATCTCTCATATAAAATATAATAATATAATCAGTTAAAATAAAAGAAAATCAAATCCAAAAATGAATAAAAAAAATGGTTTAAATCCAACGGTGTTTCATTTTTCACATTTTAAATAAATTTCTGTCACATAAAAAATTTTAAGACTAATTTAATTTCTCTTCAAAACAATAACCCTCAGATTTTTTCGTAAAAAACAGCTATCAAATTAATCAACTAATTCAAATACTTTAAGATTTCATTCAAATTATGAGTAGAAACTATATGCTCTATACTAACCAATTAGTTAAGATAAATTCTTTATTTTTTATTATAAAATAGCAAGACATTTTTATGGGGGAGGGAAATCTTTGAACGGACACATTTACAAAAAATGTGTCAACATACGAGGTTTTTTTATTAAATTAACTTTTAAAAACAATCATACACCTTATTCTATTAAAAACGATGCTTTTAAAATGAATATAACAAGTTTTTTTAAAATGTACAAATTCAATGGGTGGCGTAGCTGGTTTCATTATATGACATCGCCGGCTGGGGTGGCATAGTTGGTTAGGCGCTGGTCTTGTACACCCAAATTTTTGGATTCGACTCCGGCCGAAGTCGGTGGATTTTTATGATTCAAACAATAGACAGCGTCCATGTCGTATGAAAATGCGGTGCGTTAATGATCCCTAGAGTGCCTGTTTGGCTTGGGTGTTCTCGGTAAAATTAAATTCCTGGTACAATTTCGCATTATCAGAGCCCAGATGCTTCCCTCTGGGAAGGAAACTGGGTGTCAAAATCCCATTCTGACAATTTGAATTCACCTATATGGAGTCACACTAAAATGTGATACCAGCTCCCGAGGAATGTACTAGGTCTGCAATGATAAAAACACCAATTTGCATCCCCATTTGAAAGAGAGAGAAATCATATGACAGAAATAACGATGCGGAACTTCTTCCAAATAAAGTGGCAAATAAATCACCAATGCATTCCAATAATAATTCATCTAACTATTACTCTTCAGTTCTCAATTTACTTAGGGTGAATTGTTTGTGTGCGTGCGTGCACATGAGACACACTGTTCCAAAAAAGAAAATATTTCTTTAATTTACGGTGGAAGGATCAAGAGCAATGACACATGCGTAGAGGGCTGAATGAAAGGGATAATTGGCAGATTGCAAACCAGTATGACCACACTTAGCAAACTGAAGTCCGTCATTGGACACAAGTCGAGGGATTTTATTCCAGGATGAAAATCCAAGGCTCCACACAGCAAGAAATATCGAAGAACACAGTCGTCATCTGGGATGGAACAGATTGAATAACCCGGCTTACAGCCCCGTTCTTATCTCATCAGATTCCCGCCATTTTCTGCGTTGAAGATAGCAATATCAAGATCGGAAGCATTTCGGCAACGACCAACTAAAAAATCCCTAGACGCCAATTTTTATTAGGGATATTCCTTGAAATTGATTTCAGAGCCGGACAAATGTATCAATGTCGGTGGAGGCAATGCGTAAAGATAACTTGATTGTATTTTGTTATCACGCTGAACTTATGTTGTTTTTAATGATTTTACTGCGAAAAAACAGGTTAAACCTCACTTTTATGGGAATTTCAAAGCTGATCTCAGTCAGTGTTGTTTATAGTACTCCAGCATCCATCTTTTTGAGTTTTCAAACTCTTACTGACATTTTTATCTCAAATGTTCAAGCCATTTAAGTCTTTAAAGTAGATTTTATTAAATACTACTATATATATATACACGCATATCTTAAAATAGATCATATAATTTTAAAAATATTATGAAGTACCTATAATTCAGCTGTAGTTATAGTTTTAACTGCAGCTTATATACAACAATTGAGGATATTCTTAGAAATTATTAAATTATATTTATTTAGTAACATATACAGAAATTGAAAATTTTAGCCTTGCTTGCGAGAGGAATCATTCTGTTGCAATATCAGTTCATTTTTCTGGTAAACTATCAAAAGCATAAAGTACAAATGGAATTAAACAGTTTTTCACATTTCAATGGAATTCGTAATTAAATAGTTGATTAAAATTAACTGTACAACTGCTTCAGTAACATAACAGAAAATTAAATTAATTCCTTTTAATAAACAATATTATTCAAAATTTATTTAGCACTGTCTTCAAGCAGCTAAAGGAAAATTAAAACAAATGCATTGCTTAGAGACCGTTTCCTGTAAACAATCAAACTGCGTTCAAAACACGAATGGAATAATCAAAAAAGAATAAAAATAAAATACGCGTACGATTATTTTAAAAATCTCCCCCCAACATAATAACCCACAACAAGCAATACGGTTTTCAGTCGAACGCAACCCTCAAGACACAAACGATTACGATGAAAACAAATTCAGTCATCGATTAAGTAACCGGAAAATTTCTCAAAGAGGAATGAATCCAACTAATGGTAATGACTGAGATAATGACCCGAATCCCTTGCTTTTCTTTTCTTCCGGATGATATACTAATTTGTTCATTCGATGGAACAAAATTAACGAAAATGCTGTTCCGGAAAAGACCACTTCGAACATCTTCCATTTCGAACGTTCCGCACGTGATGTTCAGTTTAACGATGATCTCCGTCACGACATGGCGTTCCGAAGGGTTCCATTTTGGATTTTGAAAAAGAATACCTGGAATAATACGTATTGATTTAGTTGATGTTCTTAATTACGGTCTAAGAATGAATGAGTGAGGTTTTAAATTGCAAACCAAAACACGCGATGTTATTTCGTTTTAGGGTATGTTGTGTTATTTTCAAATGCAGAATATTCGTATTTCAAAACATCAATCAATAGTAGATCACGTTTATTCTTTGTAAAATAATCTGACGCTATGAAATAATGCTTATATTGATGGAATAATTCGTCTTCACAAGATGATACATTGATTTCTTTTCTAGCAGAATAATTTTGTTGTTGTTGTTGTTGTTAAAGATTCAGATGCTGTATACAATCTTACATTAATATATTTCAAAGTAGCTACTATTTGCTGTCACACACTACTAACGATTCTGTTGCTTATGGAAGCATCCCTAATAAAGCCTTTTTTGCGACGAGGCTCAACTAGTCCATCACATTCTGGCTTCTCTCCCCCCCCCTTTAGTACCTTGCCCTATTTTGTTCTCGAATTCCTTCTTAGCTGCATACAAAATTGAATGAAATGACGTTGTTCAAAATTTTCTGTCATTTTGTTGAAAACGAAGATACGACGCACTCAGTTTCACTTTACTCATTGACGGTCGTCCTGTGGCTGACAGCTTCTGCCGGCAAAAAAATTCCCACATGCTCATTGAAGTTCCTTTACATAAATGAACAAAACCTTGCCTTTCTGGCATTGTTTGCTTTGCACGAAAATTTAACGTCATATTTCAATACTTCTTGCCATGCATTACGTCAAACAGAGATAATATTTTCCTCCAAAATATATTTTGGGAATATATTTTGGAGAAGAATATATTCTGTGTATGTGATCTTATGAATATTTAAGCATCAGAATTGAATATGTTCGAATATTGTATATGAAGTTATTTCTTCTTTTGGAAATATTTATCGCTGGTAAAAGCATGAAACGTACCTAAAGAAATATGTCATATCATATTCAGAATCACAGATACTTCCAGTTGGTCTATTTTAAATGCAATCGCTGTATACGTGATTTCCCCCAAAGTAGTGCAATTTTGAAAAGAAAAAAAAACGTTCAAAATTCAGGAATCTTATTGACAATCACGAATGCCAGAGATATTTTATAGCATACTTTCGAAATATAAAACCATGTTTTATATAAAATTTATTTCTTTTTTTACTTTATATATTTAAATTCTATTTAAGTAGAGCGTCGCCTTGGTGGCTTAGATGTAGCGTACCCGCTTCTAACCCCAAGGTTGAGGGTTCGATCCCGGTTGGAGTCGATGGATTTTCTGGAAACGAAAATCGTAGCAAGCATGGCATATGATTATGTGGTATGTAAAAGGTCCCTTGAGTATCAATTTGGCACTGGTAGTATTCCACGAGAGGAATTAAATTAAACCAAGCATCCAAATTTGGTATCGAGATATTCAGTGATGACCACGCTTTCACATTTGGGAACTTGCCATGTGCGCAAAGGCTTAGTTGCTAATAAACAGCTAATTTGGAAAGATATATTTATTTACAGCTGCATGTAAACGTAATCCTTATATATTATATCCTCGCAGCCTTGCATTTATGCCTTCGGATTTCAAGATTACAGTAAAGTGTATACACAAATATATTTTCGATCATTGTATAAAATTATCCAGAAATTTCATTTTTATTACAAAACATAAAATTTTAATCAAAAATTTTAAATATTAAAAATAATTCAAATTGAGTATCCTCGTCCTTACAATATAGAAAACTTCTAAGGTAAATGTCAACTTTTCAAGATGGGAATTTTGAATTTACCCATACACTAAGCGTTTCTGATTTATTAAATCGTTAAATATCGGCTTCCAGCATGCTTCCCAGTAAATGGAAAGTTGTGTATTTACTGTGAAAATTCATAATATCTTTTATTAAACAACATATCAGTTAATAAAAAGAAATGGTTAAATTCTGACACGGACCACTTACCACACAATGTCCTAAAATTTATAACATAATGATACACAAGACCGAGTATAACCGCACAAATAATAATGGACTTTGAATTTAAATTTGTCAAATTAAAATATATTTTAATAATATGCTAAATGAAATTAATGATTATGCCCTAAAATATAAGAGAAATGGTATTATTATTAATACACAAAAAGTAAATACTAACTCACACACACATACCTGTAAGCATTTCGAAATAAATATTTTTGATAACACAAAACATGTATGGTATATTCAGATTTGTCAGATATCTTTCTTATTGAAACTTTTCTTCGAATTATCATTAATTTAATCCAAAACTCTACGAGAATAATATTTTCCGATCCAACAAAATTAAAAGAAAATTATGTTCCCTTCGAGAATAGCTAGACCACATGATCTTTAACAGAAATTCAAGAAATCCAGATATAACTCTATATGCAGCCTAAATAATTAAAAGTCTTGGCAGATTATTTATTATATAGGAAAATGGTATGGGTGTAATATTACTTTAATTCGTTTAGAATGTTAGGTTTTCTAATTGTGATATATATATAGTAAATTATAAATTCCAGACTTGCTGTGATTTTATTATTTAGTGAATGCTCTCTGCAAAAAGTCGTATTTAGTTTTAAAATATTGCAAATATGAATTTATGAACGAAGGAATTTTATTTGCTAAAAGGTATAATTCTGGATGATAATTATTATTCTCAGACTTTTTCCCTATAATTCTCAGACTTTTCCCCTATAATTCACATTGTTTATACTTTTATCATTATTTGGCATAAGAGTTTTTTTTATATGAAACTGGTAAAGACGCGCTGAATTAATTATTCAAAATATATTTTAAATAATTCAGTTTTCTTTTCAATTTTAAGTATGTGTTTGTGAAATACGTTGACAAACTATACTCTTTACTTTTAAGGGGAGTTTATAGTCGGCCAGTTAGCTTAGCGATAGCATGCCAATCTCGTAAGTCCAAGGTTGTGGGTTCGATCCCGGCTGGAATCGATAGATTGATTTTCTGGATGAGAAAATCTAGACACGGAGGTCATATGGTTATGTGGCCTTTTAAATATCCCTTGAGTATCAATTTGGCTCTGGTACTCTCGGCAGAATTAAATAACTGCAATATTTAACATACGGCAAGAGCTTGAATTAAAAGTAATTCAGGCGTCAAAATTTGGATAGCGAAAGCCGGCAGTAGATGGAGCCACCACTGTAATGGCTCTCACACATAAGGAACTTGCCTTCTCTGCAAAGGCTTGGTGTGCTAAATTGAAGCGAATTTGAAAAAAAAGAAAACTTAAATTTGTGAATGTTCCTGGTTTTGTAACATAATTATAAAAACTCACTTTTGGATCAAATTTTGGATTTTTCAAAATGTATTACATCTTGGGAAGTAATATGAAATTTTATTATTAAGAAATTTGAAAGACAACGTAATATTTTCAAGAGAAAATACAAGTACGATCTCTGAAACTTCAATGTAAACAAATCAAAAGTAAATTTTCAAAGGAAAAACATCGCTAAGAAACCAGAGTATTGCAGCATGGAACAAAAAATATCGAATGAACGAACATTAATGTTAGGGTAACAAAATATCTTAGAACGAGAGAGAGATTTAGATTTTTGTTTGGTATTTTGAATATAATTTTTTTTTTATATCCCATGAAATTATGTACAGTCCACAAATTATACCGTAAATGAAAAAATTCTAGACATAAAAATTGTTCGAAACTCAACTACATATCACACAAAACCATAAAAATCACGACCACTTTCACTATGAATAAATTATAATTTATTAATATTATTGGTAAACGGTAAAAGCTCTTTAAAATCATCCACAGAAATGTTTAAAAACCGAAATAATAACAAAGAAACATTATGGATGTAAATAAACATCCCAAAACATACGGAAGTAATAAACATTCCACAACATAAATATATATATATTCGAATGAATAAATGGACAAAATTCGAAAAACAATAATAAATAAAAGAAGTGAATAAATTCTCCCTTTTTTCCTTTACTCCGAAAATTGAAGTGAAAAGAGAATATCTAAACCGAAAACTTTAACAGAAAATAAAATAGCCTCGAGGCAAGTGGGTAAAAAAAATAGTTGAAACCGCTACAAAATAAATACGTGCTTAGACTTTTACCGATTAAAATCTAATTTACAAACATTTTCTCTTCTCTAGGCTTTAGTTTTCATTTGGTTATTTTTTTATCCTTTCTTTCGGCTTCTGGAAGAGATTTTTCACGATTCTTCAGTATCTCTTCTATTTTTTTTCTTTTTTAGACATCGGGTTGGGTTCGTATGCTGTAGATTTATTCAAGGACAAGATATATGGCTTATTCGCGTTTGTTTGTATTTACTTAAGAGGATAAGACAGAACTAAAAAAAATTTTAGTCTAGGGGAGTTTCAAAACAAAATAAATTTTTAAAGTTGAATTGTTTTGGTTTGTGAATTCGAAAGAGCTTCGTCCCAGGAAAGCTAGATGAAAGCACCCTGAACATGAGTTTAAGATACCGATCATTCTTTTTTTTTCACAAACACGAAAAGAAAACGTATTGCTAATAGTAGACAAGTGTGCAAAATAAATAAATAAATAAAATAAAATAAAAATACTTTCTGCACACAGAATATAAAATAAGGATTCAAAAGATATGTATGATTATAATTACTTTCTATGCTAAAATGCGTATCTGTACTTAGTACAAAAATATCTAATTTTATTGAAACTTTAATAAAACATTTACAAATATACTTTGTCTTGAATAATAAATTCATAAAAGATTTGAAAAGTAAATTTATTCAGTAAAAAGTATTATTTTCTTACTAATAATTTAATAAAACAGAACTATGCTTAATATCCCTAAAATACAAATAAAATATGGTACTTTTCCGTTTCGCCGGCGCAGGTGATTAAGTCGCCAAAAAATGATACAACGGACGCCAAACAAAATATTTCCGCTGTAGTAACCTTTTAGCAACATATTTTCAAAACAAGCCATGGTCTTTTCTTATTATAACGTCGTTTTCAAAATGCATCAAAAATGGATGAAAATCAGTGAGAGAACTAATGTTTTTTATGTGAAAATTGCTTGTTATCGCCAATAACACCAACTTGGCGAGATTTGCGCCAGAGAAACGGAAAAGTACCTCAAATATAAAATATATTATTGTTATTTTTAAATCTCGAGAAAAAAAATAATCTTTGAACATAAATCAAGCAAAACATTTTCAATGAAGAGAATTTCCACTTTTAGTCTATTTTCTTCAGAAGTACTCGACAAACTTATGCAGTTTTCACAACATGAATTCAAACAAAGTTTATGAATCCCTACAACACACTCATTACCACTTTTCCAACAACACTTCTTTCTTCAAGGATGGAACCTGGAGAAAGGAAACACTTAAAATTACTTTTCAAAGAGCATTCCAAATATACTGTATAGTCTGGAAACCTGGAGTTATAGTATGGATATTACGCTATCCACTTACATTGGAGAAATTTCCAGAAATTTATTTGTCATACAAGCCCTATGTGAACGAGCTTTATCATCCATTAAAATTTAATCAGGGCTTTCTGCATCTCTGAAGAGGTGTGTACATAGGTTGCAAGATTTTATCCTTATACGGATAAAATCTGTACGTAGATCTAACATGAGGAAGCCTGTATGTAGAGGTCCAACATGTAGAGGTCTATGCGCCCCTTCAAAATGAGAAGATTTGTGCGCACCTTCCAGAATATCAAAAAACTTTATCATGCCGGTTTCTTTTTTGAATATTAGAAGATACGACTCCATGGTTCTTTCCAGATGAAGGTGCGTTGGGTACTAGACCTAAATCTAGACTTATCAGTGATCCTGTCCATCCTAGATCCAGTATTGATGCTCTATGCATCATACTAAACTGCTCTTTTGCGGGTAGATGTAAGAAGAACGCTAGCATTACATTGCACACAAATTTCACTCGTGTTTCTTCTGTAAACAGTAACTCGAGAAACTTGGACCACGAGGCAGCTAAAAGAGAGGTTTTTGCAATCCAGTAACACTTTGCTGTAATGGACAAATATCAATCGTCATTTGTGATTGTGGCCCATTGACTTTTAACCGCGTTTTATTAATTGTCTCCCTAAGTTGCATACAATTATGAACTTTACGTTAAAGTCTTTAGAAATTTATTATTTAAAATGGCCTGCCTCTAATCTCTCAACGATTCACCATATCTATCCAATATCCAAATGCTGATAGTTATACATTCAAAATGGTTACTTTTAAATTTCATTGAATGCTTCAAAAAATAAATAAATAAAAAAATTATGAAAGTTTCCGAGATAAACGAGGCGTGGATATTACCATCTACGTTTGCGAAGCATTTTCTTCTAAATGAAGAGCATTTGTTAATTTTCAAACCAATAAATGTTACAAAAAGGAGGAATAACGAATATTTACAAAATGCCGTCTATTATATATTTGGTAAAACGATAAAATTTTAATAATTTTACATTGAACAAGCGAATCCCAAAACATTATAATAGTTATGGATTTATTAAATATTGGCAAATGAAATTAAACCAACAAAATCATGTTTAAACTATTTCTGTCCTATCTAAATTATCTTGAATATTATAAGTTCCTTTTGCAAATGAAATTATCATTGATTTGGCCATTACTGTAACATAATTATTAATTTATACACATTTAAAAAAATAAAATATTTTGAAATCTCTCTTTATATTAGTGATATTAAAATACAACTATAATTATCATTTAAAATTATTTCAGTTAATAGTGTAGCAAAGCAAATCGCCATATGAAATGTCATACTTATATAGGGGAGCAAGGTGACCTATAAGATCAGTGTACTGTACTAATCCACACCCGTGCATTTTCTCTATAAAAGGAGTGAGCCCAAAAATGAGTCACGCTGATCCAAACCAGCTGGAAAACTCATTTACATTCAAATATCCTCTACCGCCCAGGGAAGATTCGTTATTTCAATAGTAAATGCAAACGCCCCCAAAGCTATTCTATCCTTGGGCAGTGACGATGGTGAATAGAAGGTATTTCCTTTTTAATTTGGTCCGATGTAGAAGAGCTTCTTCCGAATAATATATTACTTCTGTCTTCTTCATTAAAAGAAAAACACTAGAAAAACCATCGCTAGTTTTCGGAACTTTCACTAAGATTGCCAGTGCGTAAGTTTCGTTAATAGTTTGTGCAATAGTTCTATTCTGAGTTGAAATTTTAAAAATAAGAATTCGTTATCTGGTACTATTCTGAACCTGGTTTCTGGTTTTTCAACTTTTTTCATAAGATGAAAAACTTATTTTATACTTTCGTTTAACTAGAGACTAATGAGAAATTTTTTGTGGAATCTGTTCATGGATTAGTTGAAACGGTGAATAAAACATAGATTGTCATTTGCACAATTCATGCTCTTCAGTATTTAAAAAATTGCAAAATAATGTATTTTTAACAACAATTCCATAAGCTTAGTTATATTCGATTGCGAATAATATCATCGGCGTTAAAACTATGTAAAAAACCAACGGAAAAACACGTAACTGCAAAGAAACCCGTTATACAAAAAGGAATTGCAGACAAAAATACCATATAAAAACTTATTTACCTATATTCATGTAAAGATATAATAACAACAAACTGATTTACTTATATTCAAGTAAAGATATAACAGCAAACTGATTTACTTGCATTCAAGTAAAGACACAATAACAATCTAATAAAAGATGTTCAATAAGAGAATTAAGTAACCTGTTTACTTTTTTAAATGTAATTCAAAATATTTTAATTACAAGCAATATTAAATATATGATTTGAATAAACGGCACATTATATAGTAATGGAAAAATTCAGTATTTTTTATTTATAACATAAATTATCTTTTTTCAAGAATTTTAGCAAAAAAAAAAAGCGTAATAGTATTTATGTAAATATAATATTTAGTATAACATATTTCAGAAGTAGAAAAATGCATCCATGTTGTTTTGTCAAAAAATAATTCAATATTATAGAATTCTATTATTAGTCCAAAAAGTTAGATTTATTCCTTTGTATAAGCCTAATCAAATAGGTAAATGCGATAGTATATCAATAGAAAGGAAACTATTTCAATTTGTAATTAAAATTTGAGTGTGTTTTATCGATATATTAAGAGTTCTCTATCGAGCTTCTAGGAGAATTTTAAGCGATTTTTATTTCTAGAAAAATTATCTCCTCCAGAGAAATTTTAAGATCCCTTTCAAAATTAAAATCTTTTTTCTATTTATTTGATTTGAATTTTTGATGATACAAAGTAAGAATAGACTTTTAACAAGCAATGATTAAAATAAATAATAAAGAGTCTTCAAGATAATTCCACAATATTCTTTTTTCATAATGTGAAAATATATTTTTAGCAAATAGAAATAATAATGACTAATTTGTCAATATAAAACTGTACGATCAAAATAACGGTCAATTTTTCTTTTCTTTATAATTACACTACAAAAATTTACTGCAACCAGTTGTCTAGTTGAAGGTTACTGATATTCGCCAATTGTAAGCAATTTTTATTTTATCTTAAAATTTTACAACCAATAAGGGCAAAGTTTCAGTCTAATAATAACGTTTCTCAACGAGGAAGAGTAATATTTTTATTTGTAGGGTGTTCAGGGGAACCTAAGAAATATTTTCTAATGGTATTCTTTACAGAAATATAATTTTATCTAATGTGGAAATTAATAAAATTATGTAAGTATTTTAAAAAGATGAGCAACATTATACCCAGATCTATATTTTTTTTAATGCTTAAAATTTTTTTATAGAATTAATGCAGTTATAGGATTTATTTTGCTTCGAAATGCACAGATAAGATGAAAGTCTTGCAGGAAAAAAAACTTTTCCCCACTGCTTTTACTTCATGTTACTTAAAAAAATTGATTAACAACATTTTAAAAATCATTTAAATATCATTTTGTTTTTGCAAAGTTTTCATATCATAACATCGAATGACAAGAATAGATAATTCTTTGAGAATCTGATTTCTCCTTGGTGTTTTACTTCAGAAATGACCAAATACACACTATCACCAGCAATTAAGATGACGGAGAAAAAAATTGTAAAGCGCATAGAGACACTATAAGCTCATCTTTCAAAAACATGCATGAAACATAAATTTCAAAGTTTATTTTTTGCGTTCTATCATCTTACTTAAATAAACAAAGTCAAAATATAGCGATGAATGAACCTTAGAGGCGACTACTTTAATTTATTTTTGTATACTAATATGTTTAGTCGTTTTTGCAGAAATGGAAGAAAAAGCAAGTGTTCTGTAAGGGGTTTTCCTCGATAACTTATCATTGTACTCGATTAGAAAAACAAAACAGAAAAAAAACACCCCGATAGCCTGATCCAGCCCATCCAAATAGTTGTTAAAAATATGTTTAAAAAGCTTCCTTCAGTAAACATTCTTAAAAAAAATTTTTGTTTGTGTACGCATGCATTTCATTTGTATACCAACTTGCAGGCCGCTCTTGTGAAATAGTAAAAATATTACCGGATTTCAGAATTTCAGCGTAGAAATTAAAACAGATATAAATTTAAAAAATGTCATCGCCCACTATTCATTAAGAGTTATATTTCAACATTATTCATACGAAAGGAATGCGTACTCTAAAACTACTTTAGTAATATCTTGAAATCTTGTCTAGTTGTAATAAATCACAGTGCGTCAGAACAGATGAATTTTTTAACATATGTCATTCACCAAAATGATATATGATCTTCAGCTCTTGATCCGATTCATATCGTTCTCTTGAACGTTCTTGAAATAAATTACACGTCATCTGTGGAAAGATATAACTTTGTATTGGATGTGGGACCTTTCCGATCTGTCGTCTAATGGTCTTTTTTGTCCTTTTCGTAAATTAACGAAGAGCTTGCGCACAAGTGACATGATGTACAAGTTTGAAGAATGAATTGTAAATTTGGGTGCCATTAGCATCATTTATTTGTGACTGGAATTTTGAAGTATTTTTATTTCAGTTAATCTATTACGCATTTCATAAGATTAAGTTACAGGAAAATAAAAATATTTAAATCGAATTAAAGTTATAAACAAGGGGGGGGGCGAACAAGGATGAACAGCGGACCAAGCCTCATTGTACAAATTACACAACTGTCCATACTCATTACTCAAGTAGTAAAACTAATTTACTTGTATTATGTAGTTCTATTTTTTTCGATATGCTGTAAGCAGGAAAAAAGTAAACTCCGTCTTCATTTCTAAATTTTCATCTGTGCTTCAATTTAACGCCTCTTCAAAAACAATGTTACTAATCAACTTTTCCTCTAAATTGCACCAAATTTTTTCCCCATCTTTTCTTCTACACTTTCACAGAGCCACATACAATTGTCCATGAGTAAATATTATTTCCTTGGATATTACACATAAACAGACATTTTCAAAATTCTGCCTCTGTGATTTATTAACAATTATGGCAGATGTCAATCTAATAGGAAATTGCGTACGTTTCTGTGCGAATGGCTTATCCAAGTCCCTTCGGGTGTTCAGTGCGATCTTTGGCATGCATAAAATTTCACTTTTTTTATAATTCACACTGCATATTCTTCTGAATATCCCCCCAATCTTGTGTCATTGCACAGTCCATCAGTAATACATAAATTTCTTAATAGCATAAAAATACAGCCTAGTTACAAATTCACTCCATTCCCAATGGAGTTTGTGATGATAGATATTTCGCCCGATACCGTAGCACAAAATTCTGTATATGATCGCCATCGTGGCCACCAAGAGAACAGCAAAATTGATTTATTACCGCATAACGAAATTTTTTTATTTTTATATATAAAGAGAGAATTATTTTTATATAAAGAGAGAAGCATTTAGATAATTAATAATGTTAACAAAAAATAATTCACCCACATCTGTCCACAATTGGAAAGAAGGTAGCAATTGTTTTAAAGTCTGTTTAGTTCATTGCGTGTAAAAGTAACTGAAATGTTTCAATTGTGAACTCGTGGGCGGTATTGTCAAGCCCTAGTGCCCCTAAAGCCGCGCAGAGGGGCTCATACACATTAAATCTGTTGTTACATTAAATCTTCCTTTGGAGTGGTGCGGAAGTTAGAAGAGGAGGGAGCCATCCTCATCACTTAAATTACGAGGTCCATTGCCAATAGCCCACGTGTTGCTTCAGAATGTGGCGTAAATTAAAATCATATTCAATGAGTGTGTGTTTGAAATACTTATTTCTAACATCGATTCATAGGTCAAATTATTAAAACAAGCTTAAGTTTGTGAACATGAAACCAATAACGTTTAGGAGCTATTAAACTGAAGTAGGGGAGGGGGAATATTTTTTCTTGGTTGATATAATAAAAACACATCCAAACTAGTGGTATGTTAGTACAATTCTTTTTATTTAATATGGATTTTTAATTTTATAGTTAAACATTTTCAATATTAGTTGTCAAGCCTGTAGTTAAAGTTGCTTAATGTTTGGTTTGCAAATTATTGATTAATCAGTAATCAAATAGCATCAATAATCAATTAAAAGTTTAGTTAATTATAATTTAAATGCTGAACTTAACAAATAAATAATATAAAAGAAAAACAAATAACAAAAATAAACAACATACAGCAGAAGTAACTTATATATCTCATAACTTAATAAAACTTAATTAACTTATATACAACAATCAAACAAATTATTAGTTATTAAACACGTTGTTAAAACTTTCAAATATTTAGTTGACAAGTTATTGTTTAATAAGTAATCAACAAAATAATTGAAATCTATAGCTCAAATAGCATCAGTAACCAACTAAAAATATAACTAATTAATAATACCGATTTAAATTCTGAACTTACCAATACATAATGTAACAAAAAAACTAAAACACTAAAATTTAAGTAATAAACAACATACAGCAGAAATAACTAATAATATACTGCAACAGTGGATTATTTAACAAACAAAAAATAATTCACTTTAAATAATTAACTCCAAAACACACTTGAAAATTGAATGAAATCTAACGATTTTGGAACCAAATCGCATTTGTCCAACTCAAACCGGTCATTAAACGGGATATTAGTCACAATCACAGAACTGTTGTGATTCGCGACAGACAAGTTTCTTTTCCGATGAACAAGTATTCAACAAACCATAGTAAACAAATTAAATTTATCACCATCTACTAATTTCTATTCCATAATTGAGCATCCCAATCTAACCTGTTCATCCAATACAACGACCTTTCGAAATCCAAGGCGCAAAGTTTCCGCAACCCTGAGCAGCCTCGATACTGCAGAACCATCTCTTCTCATCTATTATACAGATGATCAACTCTCTCTCTCTATGTATCTGTTATTATCGGATTCTCGTTCAAACCTAGACTCCGGATATTCTAAGCAAATCGATAAATCCGCTTCCTACATATCCTTCTCGTGTTTGTAATGGTTAGGCATAAGCGCTGGGCGTAGTTCGGAAGACGCATGACGAATTTATGGGCTCCTTATAGCACTGTCTTCATATATCAGATAAGCAAGATAGCGCAAGGCGAAGTAACTCTATGCATTATGTGTGTTAAGTAAATAAAGCTTGAAAGGTTTATGGGCATGGTAAACACAAAATGGGGACGACATGTAAGTGGTGTAACTAGAATATGTATACTACGTACTAGTATGTGTAGTTAAATTAGTTTATTATTCACGTAACAAAACAAGATCGAAGAATAAGTTTTGAAAAGGTAATATGAAGAAAAGAAATTCCATATTTTGGATGTAGCAGGAATAGAATGTTAGAAAAAACGTCATGGTTGATTTATCTTAAGAAAATAATTAAATCTAACACAAATCATGCTTTTGGTTGATTTTTCGTAAAATATGCTATTGTTACTTTTTTTAGCTCTGTTGCTTTATATTACTTATTTAAATGTTAATGAAAATTAGTAATAATTAATATATTACACCGCATTTACTCGAATCTAAGCCGCGCTTTTTTTCCAATGTTAATGCTTCTGAAAATCGGGGGTGGCTTAGAATCGAAGGAAAAAATTCATTGTATGGGGCATTTAGAGCAATTTCAGGTTCATGTAGGAATTTAAAAGTTTATAATACTAGTAAAATAACTAATTATTCATTCCTTCTTAGTTCTCATTTTAAATTTATTTTAATTTCGTAAAGTTTGATATAGATAAACCACATTTTATTCTATTTTTCATTTTTCACATGAACTTGACGAGATTTCGGAGTGCGATATAGAATCAATGGTGGCTTATATTCAAATAAAAACAGCATTATATTATATTAATATATTATTATTAACATATCGTTAACCCTTTCCAGGCTCATTTCATCTCGGGATTATGCATAAAAAAATGAATTATTTTTTTAAGCTTATCTAGAAAAATAAGCAAATGCATTCGAAACTATAAAAATTACTTGCGACATAATTCGGGAAATACCGATTGTGCAGTGTAAATTTTCACACACAGTGCCCGGACACGAGAAGATCAGCTAGGATGGTACCTCTCGCCTGCACGAGCTCACATTGGGAAAAGCCGGGAAGGAGTTAATTTTGTTGTTGAAGCAACATTCAATATTTAATATTGCCATCGACTTAAAAATTACTATCAGATAAACAATTTTCCAGAATTAATATCTGGATTCTGGATTTGAAGTAATTTATTTAAAAAGTCTGTTAAAATTAATGAGTTTAATTTAATTGATTAAAATAATTAAAATTTCAATAGTTAAAAAGCTATTTGACATAAATTACATTGTGAATGAATTAATAAAGTGAATTCTCCTATTCTCTTCGAAAGTTGGAGTAATAATTATTTGAGAAATAGTTTACTTAAAAATTATGGTATTCTTATAAATCGGATGAGATTATAACTAACAAACTAAAAAAGAAGGGATTATAATATGTATTATTAAGAGGCATATAGTAAAATGTTATTTATTTCTATACATATATTACGTACGTAAAAGCTTAACATTCAATGAAGTTTACCCATCTGATTCTCTTAGAGCACAAATTAAGAAATTTAAGTTTCGTCCATGACTCATAGAGAATATTTAATGCGAATTCGCACACCCCGTTATTACATGAACGGCGTTTATCTCATGATTTATCTCATTAATAATGTTTATTATGTCCTAGACGCGAGATTATAGATAAAATTATGTGGAATTTACACAAGATTATCATTTGAAATCTCTCATAATGGCACAGACAGATACAAAATTTTTAAAAATTTAACTCTAAGGAAAAAATTTATCTATGAGCAAAAATGATTTCTCTATATACTTTTGAAAAAAGTTGTTACTTTTGATGTAACATAGTAGTATAAAAGTGAGACACACAGGAGAGAAATTCGTAGTTTTTTAAGTAAAATAATATCTGATGTTAAGTGCTTTTCAAAAAATGAGATCTAATCAGAAAATAATCCTCCTAATTTTTCTCTATACAGATGTTCTTCATATAATCCGTAACACAAATTTGTCTAGATAAGATCGAAGCCAGACGGTGAGTTTATTAAAATTGCTGAAACATTTATGATGTATGTAGTCACATAGAACAATAAAATAATAATAATAAATAATCAAGCTTAATGTATTTTGTACTTTTAAAATAAGATAGATTGAATATATTCATATACATGATGTAAATGTAGACTGTTATATTTGAATACATGTGGAATGTTTGTACTTGAAAAAACAATCTTCTAAGAATAAAATTGAATTATTGATTGTTTATTAATATCGTACTTCAAAGCAATACGGGGTTATTGGCAGTGGACCTTGTAATTTTGAACCTTGGTCAAATGACCGACACCAGAATTGGCACTAAATTCTTCAAATTTTTACACTGCACTAACATGAGGACTTAAGCCTCAAAAGATTTAACGACATCATCTATACAGCAGGTCTTTGAAGGCACCTGGATTCGAACACAGGATTCGACAGAAAATAATACCAACCCCGTGTTTGCAACCAACAGCACTAGGTTACCATGGTAAAAATAAACCTTAAAGTATATCTTAAAACGAATAAAGACATAGAACACTAGTTTATTTTCGAAGAAATATGGTATTCTTATTTTAAATATTTTATATAAATAAATTCTAGACCAGTGCTAAGTGAAATAAGTATTCATAATCGGACCATTATCATTTATAGCCGAATTCATTAATTTACGTAATAAATTAATCATTACTTTTTATATGAGGATAAAAAGATCTAAAGATTTTGTAATGTTCGCCCATATGAAGTAAAGTACAAACCCTCTTTTTTCATTTCAGTCATTTTTACTTTTTCACTTCGGTTCAAATTTGTAAATTCATTATTAAAATCTCCTTTATCAAGTAATGTTTTACATTTTTATATGCAGTCGGACCCCTATTTAACGAATTAATTGGGATAGAACATTTTATTCGTTAATTCGGAGTTATTCATTATATCAATGCCCAAAAAATCACAAATTTTTTGCTCTTACCTTTTGGAAATTATAATATAAGCAACTACAACAAAAATATCCATAATTAGAAACTAAACACTTTTTTTATTCAGAAGCTAAAAATACTATTAGCGAATTATTAAGCACCAGTTAATTGTAAAATTTTAAATTACTGACTCTAATAGATGTTTTACAATATTTTCAACTATATTCTTCCTCAGTGGCTCGAGAACCCAGGAAAGGCCTTGGCCTTCTCAAGAAGTCTTTTCCGGGCAAGCCTTCTTCCTGCTAGTGTTCTCCAATTATTAGTTCTTAAAACTAGGATATCTCTTTCTAGGTCATCAATCCATCTAAGATTTTCGCGTGCCAATTGCTTGAGCATTGCAGACTTATTTAGTAGTGCGGTCTTCGTTCATTCTGACAACGTGACCGGCTCGTTTAATTTATTGTATTTTGATGAAGTTAACAATGTCAGATTCTTTATATGATTGATTGAGTTCGAAATTTAATCTTCTTCACCCTGTTCTATTTTCCTGAATTCCTCCAAAAATAAAGCTTAAAATCTTTCTTTCGTAGATGCTTATCATGTTCTCATCTGTTCGAGGCATGGACCAAGTTTCACATGTATAAGTTAATGCTGATCTTAAAAGATTTTATACATTTTCAACTATATGGATACTAGAATATACAGCGCCAATTACAACTAGCATGACAATTTCAAAACAATGTGAAGCACGATAAAATGTAACAGTTATGATAGAAATTTCAGAAAGGAATTTCCTATACTATTCAAAACTCACGTCATGTGTTATCTGCACCTCTGAAGTCTAATAATGGGCTGCATGCCTTCCTGTCGAAGGTTGCTGCTCACAAGAAAACTCTTTTTCTGCTTTGGGCAAAAAGTATGTCATTTGAATAGAAATCCAAATTTTTATGATCCAAATTAATAAAAAAAATCGACTGTTGAAATAATTTGTTAATTCGGGTTTATTATTCATTAAATGGAGGGGTTTTCTTGCCTTTATTTTATGGAAGGAAAAGAAAAATTCGTTAAATCGTGAAAATCGTTAAATAAGGATTCGGTAAATCAGAGTCCGACAGTATTTATTTTCAACCAGGAAAAAAATCCACAGTAAAAATTTCTTCGAACAAAAACAAAATTGAATTTTTTTACTTTATTTTAATCTCTAGATAATTTCACTTTAAATACTTCTAGTTCAGCTCTGTCACGTACACTGTTATCAGCATCTTAAATTTCGTTCCATACCAACAAGCCACTTAAAGAAAGGAATAAAAAACACCCCTTTTCCACACTCAACTCTCCAACTTCATTGATGTCTATCTCAAAGAGTTACTTCCCGTAACAAATTTTAAAACCTCGACAAGATTTACGAGACTCATTGTGTTGCCTCTTAAGAGAAATACATTCTATTTCTTCCTTAACACTCCGGCAGATGTCCTCCTTTTCCTGTTTTCCAGAAGAGATGTTCACTTCAAGTGACTGAAAACTTCCCTCTCTTTTTTGGAAAGTTGATTCCGCTGATATCTGGCACTTCTGCTGTGATGCGGCTGATTTAACTGAAGAAGAGTCGGTGACAGCAACAAAAAAAAAAGGATGATAAAAAACAAAGTGGAGAGGGAAAAAAGTGAAGGAGGAGTGAGTAAAAAAAAAAGTACGAATGAAATTTTCGGTCTTTTAATATTTCGACACCACGAGTGATGGATACTGCCGCTGGGATTTGACCTCTTGTGCTTGGGACGTTAAATTTTTGGCGATAGAGTGGAAGGATTTTGTTGTTGTTGAGTGGAAGCCCAAAAAAATGACTGCCACTTGTGATGAAATAGAAGGATTTTTGCCTCGAATGTTTTTCAGATGACAGGATTTGAAGATGGATTTGGGTGGACTTGGATGATTCGAGGAAAACAAAATACAATATTTCAGGGGGATAAAAGGAAAGTAAAAGAAAAAGAAAAAACAGTCGACTCTTGATAATTCAAACCTTCGATAATACGAACCTCTCCCTAATTCGAAGTAGATGTTCAGACCCTAGAAAAACTCTTGATATTTCGAACTAAAACAATACGTTTTGATACATTCAATATTTCGAAGTAAAATCTGTGGCTGGCCGGAATAGAATACGCGATAATTCGAAGGAATCTTATAAAACTCTCGATAAATCAAACACTCACTATCATGTAGAGTTCTGAAGCAAACAGGTTGGACCTTGCATGTTTTGTGTTGTAGTCTTTCTGCTTGTCTCCCCCGTAACGTATGCCTTTGATGACCGTCGGAGTTGACTTCGATAACTCTAACAGAAGCTTAAGTGTCACTAAAAAAACTGGGCAACTTCTCCCTTGAAATTATGTTGACGAGGACATTTTTCAAGCTTCCTTTATTCTAGAAAAATTTATTGACGAAGTTAGATTAATTGCCATAAAAAAACAGATTTTTCGTCAAAAAAATTTATTATGTGCAGTATATATTCTTTTAATAGTTTTTTTTTTAAATATATAAATGTATTATTTTATACAGGACTTTTAACTTCTGTGTATAATATTTATACTGTATATATAATATATACTTTTTAAAACTATTTTAAAATAATTTTATACATATGCGCAATTGTTGCTTTATTACATAGTTTCAAATTTAAATGTGTTAGAAAAAATGTGTTAGACAGTTACAAGAGTACTTACATAATCTTTCAAATTACTCTATCTGAATAAATAATATTCAATTTACCACATACTTCCGCAAATTTATGAGTTTTTTACAGTTATAATTTGTGTTGGCTTATACGCGGCTTATACACGTTTTTTTAAGGGGGGGGGGGAAGGTAAATATTTTTTCGTTCGCCAAGCGCAAGGGATTTCATTTAAATAACCTCTTTGTGTGCTTTAAATGGAACTTTATTACAAAAGGAGGAAAAATTAAAAGTCTGCTTGAGAATCCAAATTTCTAAATCGTTTGTAAAATTCCCATTCACTATTTCAGATGTCTGAATATTTTCTATCATCACGCAGGGCGGTTTCCTCTTCTATGCATAGGTCCACGAGCTCGCACAGTATAAGAATTTTCTTCCCATTCATTTTACGTACAGAAAAATAAGGTACAGAAAATATGGATAGTGCAAATAAAGTGCAATATAACAAATGAATGAAAAAAAATGCCTTAGCCTTAGATAGATTTACCATGAATAAAATTATCGCCTTTGGCGTCTTACTTTTAACTTCACAGCAATTTTATTGCAAAAAATCTATTTTACTCGTTTGGTGACATTTTCACCCTCAAGTTTGGCGACAAGTCTTAGAATAACAAGAAATTTTCTCATATACGGTTTTCGATATTATAATTATTGGGGGGGGGGGGGCTCACTTTCTGCTTATATTCAAAATGTACGCTAATTTAAATTCATGTTCAAATTTTGAATCTAAACATGCTTTTAACAGTATTGTGTTCAATCTTGTAGTTATCTTTTTCAAATAAAAGTAATGTTTTTCTATTGGACAAATAAATATCTTGTAAGAAATCGGCAAATTCTCAAACTAAACGTCAATTAAAACAACTGCATACTGTTGGAGTTTTTCATTTCCGAGACTTTTACTCGTATTCTCTTTCAGGAATTTTAAACAAAATTAAATTTAAGATTAATTATGAAATGAATGAAGCAAGAAATTACAGCAATAAAATATTACTTGTGTTTCTTTTTAGTAATTACAATATAATAACAGAAGTATACTTACATTTCTACAGAAAAATGTGCTTCATTATGTTTGAATTTTGCAGAAATTTTCACTACAAAAAAATTTTCTATTTAATAAAAAACTATAACGAGGGCATATTAAATAAATTGTGTTTTGGCTGCTATTAAAATGTAAAGAAAATAAAATCAGCTATCACACTAAAAATATAGGTAAATTTTATCCAAAAGTTATTGCTGCGATTTTTTGTCAAAACATTTCAGAAAATAAAAAATAATTGTGATTCAGAGATCACATAATCTGAAACAAATTCTCATCAAAATGAAGATGCTGCGGTAGATCTAGTGGGTTATGATCAAGAACTGGTTGTCGGTGTATCAAAAGTTCAATACTACTACCACTGAAGACCAGGCGTGTAGAGGGTTTGATACACGCTAAATCTATTGAGGCTTAAAGTCCTTACATTGGTGTGATGAGGTAGTTTGACGAGAGGGTGCCTGTCCAGCTATTGACCTTGTCACTTGACCGAGGTTCAAATTACGAAGCCCGTCGTCAAAGGCCTCATGTTGTTTTATAATGCGAAGTTAATAAATATTCATTCATCAAAACGAATGATGTTCCTGAAAGTACTTTTTCAGTGTTTTCATACAAGAGAAGACTGAATTCTGTTCTTATTTCAGAAATTTATTAATATTGTTATATTATTTAATAATTATAAATGATTGATATTATATATAATAAAAAAAAATATGAACTACGCTAAAAAAAATGAATTCTTGATTAACGAAAACAGAATTTTCCAAAACGGGTAATTTTACAGACAATTTTGAAATTTTAATATTTTTACCATTACAGCGGCATTTTTAAAACTCTTTGATCTGAAAGCGTACTTGAAATATAATAAGCTTCTGTGGTCCATTGACAAATTAATAATCTCTCACTGTTTTGAAGAAGTTTTTCAAGATGCTGTAATAAATTATTCAGAATCCCGAAAGTTGTAAAAAGCTGGGTCGTAAAAAGTTAAATTTAACTGAAAAGGAGCACCAAAAACGATTTTCCTAGGGTTCCTCCCTACCAATCAGCACTTTCGCGAAAAATCCGCTTACGTTATAGATCGTGATGTCATAGATTTCTCCAGTAATTTCCAGAAGCATCCATATTGTCACAATGTCACCAAAAATTGTCACCAACATGGTCGCCAAAAATAATGCCAACTTGGATATATCACGAATATTCGCCAAGTTTTTCCATTAAAACGTCATTAGAATGTACGGAACAGCGTTGCTAGCGAATATTACTATTTTTATCATAAAATAAATGCGGCAGAAAGTAATATTAACGTATTTAATATCCAGATATAAATTATTTACACTATTTTAAAATGAAACAATAATTACACAAGTAGATAAAATATTAATTATTAAAGAAGGGCTTACAATATATTGAAAAAATAGAATTGCGTATTACATGTAAAATTACAGTTTTACAATTTGAGCAATGAGAATAAAAAGTTGTATAATTTGTACAACGGCGGTTGCTCCTCTGTTAGGAGAACAGGGGGTACCCCTTTATTAATACTACTGAGGGGGTACCCCTAATAGTATTAACAAAGAAACTTATATATTTATTTATTGTGGCATACAGAAAAAATATAATTTATAAAGAATATAAATTATAATTGAAAATTAAATAAAATAATCAACATATAAATAATTGTTTAGTTGCAATTATATATATATAGTTAAATTAGTTATAGTGTCGATTTATATCTGCTTTTACTCTATCATGCATACGTTATTTATGTAATAAATTATTTGTATTATTAGTTTAAAATGAATTTACTTTTTTTCTTAAAAATAATTTTTTTGATAATTTTAAACAGATTTTACCGCATATGTATTGTTATTATTTAACGATACATATGCGCAGAAACATACCAGCTAAAAATCACTGCATTATAAAAACTCCGCAATTTAAGGATGCTAAATAAAGCGTCCTACAATGGTCTTTATAAAAAATCTGCTTTTTGAATATCCATATCACTTAAGAATTTATGTTTACGTAAAGAGTACTTCACGCGCAATAAAATAAGTGATTTCTTAAGTGGGCCCTTTTATGAAATATATATCGCGTTTTCACACGTATCAAGTCAGCGTAAACGAAAATGTCATAAAATATTTATTTTACTGCACATTTCGAAATATAACATAACGCATACAAATAATCACTGAAAAAGTAGCATAGAAAAAGTTATAGAATAAAAATCTTTTTCCTGGTCTCTTACTTAAGCAAAAACGCTAAAAATCGAATCAATAGTATAAGCAAAATATCCAGTTAAAATAAAGTATCGGACAGAATACGGTATTTAAGCGGCAAAATTTTTTTATTCACGGTGCTTTCTTCTTCCATTTTTCAAAATGTGATTTAAAAATCATATATTTTATTCTTATTTTTAAATTTTGTGGATTTTTTTTAAAATAAATTAGCAAAAAAGAAATAACAAAAATTTCTCTAAAAATGTAATATAAAAATTTATATTTTTAACGACATCATAAAACTTATTTTCTTGACAATTAAATAATTACCATCTTTTTCCCATTCATTTTAAAAAGTGTTACACTTTAAACAAAACAAAACCTTTCGTGATGGTTATGAAATAATCATTAATTTAATTTTCAAACATCAACATCACGTAGAATGTAGAGAGAAAACATCAAGAACTGTAGAAGCGCAATGAATACCTAAGAAAATGATAAAATCTCAAGTTATTGAAATTCTGTGAGAATTAATGAGAATATTTGCAAATGCGAACTCGGAAACCAAGCTCATAAATCAAAGTTTAGAATTCATGAATTACGAGTTTCATTATGTAATGAAAAACTGTGAAGTATAAATTTGGAAGAGTTGCAGAATCTTCGTTTATACAGCATGGAAGTTTTTGGCAGGTAATCAGTTTCAGTAAACATATTTATAATTTAACCTAACTTCAAGTTTTATAAAGAATTGTCAATGCACCTTTGAAGCAGGTAAAAAACACTTCGACAAACAAATAAATTGTCCGCAATATTTCTTTAGCATCAAGAGGACATCAAATTGATAATTTACGGATAAAAACACAGTTTTTCGGCAATAAGTAGACGTGAAATGTGATAAAAATGATTTTAAATTTGGATTCCAAGGAAATTCAAGTATTTCTGCAATGATTCTTACTTTTAAAGAAATGAAAGCACTTTCTTATATACAGGACATAGAGATACAATTCTTATTAAATAGTTATTAATTTACTTTGATATCAACTTTTTTCTAATTCACCAATAAGAGGGAAAAAATCTTTGAGCCAGTCATAAATCAGTTATTTATCTTCCATGGAAACACAGATCCAGATTAATTCCTTAAATTATTACCTTTGGCAAATCTTTGGTAGATGCAAATATTTTGAAAATTAGGCGATAATATAAATATTTTCAAAAAAAATTTGAATAAATGTAGTGAAAAACCATAGAAGAAATAAAAAAAGACTTTCAGAAATTAAAAACTTTTGAGAAAATACCCCGTTTAAATTCTAATGGCTAAAAAAATATGGAACATGAAGTTAGGGTAGCCTAAATCGTATGAAACAAATTTTTCTGAAAAGTCATTTTTACGGTTGATGTTCTCTCTCAAATTATTAACTACCAAACACCACAAATTTAAGAACAGAAGCTTACAAAAAAATTCCATAACTTTCAAATACATTCAACCGTTTTCTCGTCCGGAATTCTTCCCTGTATAACGTTTGATCAACTCGTTTACATCGTTAGAACCCCCAAATATCAATTGGACATCAGCAAGCTTTGAGTTTGTGTAGAAATTTCTTCTTCTGAAACTATGAGGGGAAATTACATTATCTCTTAAACCACATTCTACAATTTTTATCCTGAATGCCAACATTTATATTCCATAAACACAGTATTTCCGAACAAATATTATGTATCTAAGAAATTGCTTATTTTGATTAATTCTGTTGCTCTTTATAATTTTGTAATACAACTTTAAATATATATTCTTTCCTGATTTTGAAAATAAAAAAAGGAAATACCTAGAATTTTTAAAGACCAGTTTTGCGAGAGTTTTGGCACTTTTTATTATTAGTGAAAGGATAAAAAAATGCATCACCTGATATTTAAAAGCTATAGCAAGAAACATTCACGTGTGGCTGAATGTTTATATATCTTCATATTTTTATTGTTGCACACGAAGATTTAATGGATGTAACGGTCATTTACTTGTTAGATATAGAGTGATGGCGTCTGAAAATCTGATAATATTTATCGAAAGTACCATTACTTTTCGAAACATTTGATAGATGTATAGCCAACGAAAACATAACTTTAAAAACATATGCGATAACCTTTCCTAAGAAATGGAATAGTGTTAAAACAAAAACAAAAAAATACATACTGTAAAAAAAATACCAAACAAATTTAAAAACTGCAACAAGATATCTAAAATAAACTATTTTTGGTCTTATAATGATAATCGGAGATCGATTAACCGATTGTTCTTGGATGAAATAAAAAGACTGCAAAGAAAAGTTATTTTTTGTGATATGTTTTAGAGTGAAAGCCAATAATAATACAACAGATTTTAGTTTGGAATACTGCGAGTGAATTACTATTATAGCTTACGCCATATAGTTATAATATTGACATTTAGTTTGGATTCTTCATTTCCTATACATATGATTTTTTCGATATTTTTTTACTACTTTTCAATAAATTTAAGCACTAATTTTATCTTGAAACTTTTTTTAATGGGCTATATATTGGAAACAAGCATTTGCAGACACGGCAAGTCCCCAAATACGACAGCCATTTCATGGTGGTACCATCTGGTGGTGGCTCTCTCTACCAAATTTTGATGCTTGAATTAATTTTACATCAAGCTCTAATACTAAATATTTCCATGATTTAACTTGCCGAGAGTTCCAAAGACAAATTGATACTCAGGAGACCTTCTACGTACTGCATAATCATATGACACACGCGCCTACGATTTTCGCATCCAGAAAAACTATCGATTCCACCCGGGATAGAACCCGCAACAAGCTTGAAGCTTTTTTACCATTCGCTTTGCTACAACTTTATAATTAATTCACTCTCTTGAAACAACTCTAAATCCTTTTTAAAATATTTTTTTCTTGAACAAGCATGAACCTACAAATGCCACCCACGTTGATTTCATTCCATAAAAGGCATCAAGTCATTGTTCAAATTTGTTATTACAGCCTAAAGACAATTT